>CAJQZP010001515.1:0-288214 GCA_907164705.1 Parnassius apollo
CATTGAAATAATACTAGTTTTTACGGAATTTATCGCGTATATTTAACTTTTTAAATACTCGACGTTTCGAGAGCTTTATAGCACCCATGGTCACGGGAAGGACTGAGATGTTCAACGTCCAGATGTCATAGTTAACCACGGTTACCATAGATTAAAATTTAACTTTTGTTCTGATCACACAGTATGAACTTATGGTATCATGAAGTCTTGCAGTTGTATGCTTAGGTTGGGATTTAATTTTATTTATTATAGGATCCCAAGCAGATGGTAGCACCCAACCATCTTCTCTATTGAAATTAGGATGTTTTTTGATTTCAATAGCCTCGCGAATCATCCTTGGAAGGAATCGGTGTTCTTTAGCGAGGATTTGTGGTCTATCAAATCTGATGTAGTGACTATGACATCTGGACGTTGAACCTCTCAGTCCTGCAAATGACCATGAGTGCTGTAAAGCTCTCGAAACGTCGGGGATTTAAAAAGTTAAATATACGCGATAAATTCCGTAAAAACTAGTATTATTTCAACACTACTGCATACTCCACTACAAATGGAAAATTGAATCGCCTCTTCATACACGCACACTACAGCATTTGTGTTCCGTACAAAGTACAAAGAACCGTATCCGTAACTCGTCGTCACTGATGATAACAAGAGGGCTGGTTCTTATCTCACTAATTATAATCATTCAGTGTGAAAAGGTAGCCAGAATTCTTGGCACTATACCGCTAAGAGTCTGTCTGTTTGATAACTTTATTTGTTAAATATTTTTGTATTACTTTATATTGTTTACTAATACGTTTTGTGAAAAAATAAAATTATGCGACTAAAGGAGGGATTATATTTCGTTCAATGATCACTACGGTGTAACTGTAGGACAACTTAATGACACATTCATGTTTTCAGATAGCGCTGCAAAATCAAAAACTACGCACCGGCCCACGTTTGTTTTAAAACACTATCCTGTATCTATCCGTGAGTATCGTAAAAGGTGACGGAGAGAAACTGAAACCGGAAATGGGTAGCAGAATTTTTCTAATAACAATTTAAAAAAACCCTTATGAGGCTGTAATGGATGACTTCAACCCCTTGAGATCTTTGGCCATACGTCAATTTCCCGTCACATATAAAATTTTATGGAATTATTTGAATACCCCTGGGGTGATCTATCTCACTCACAAACTTTGTTGCTTGACAGTTAACAACATTATTATAGATTACACATATTACATACTTATTTATCTTTATATATGTCTCTTTCTGCTGTTATTTATTCAAAAAAGAGGGGGCAATATTCAGCGGTTCTTAATTGACTTTAGTTTTTATGAGCATTTATCCCTTCGATGGATTAGGTTACAGCAGATCTGGCGATAATAATGCGGCCGATGAACTCGCTCGGAATAGTACAACACTAGAAACAGTAGGACCTAAAGCCAGTGGTACCTCTCCGTATGGTACGTAAGGACAGTATTGCGCATTCTTGCCAAATATGTCAGGCTAGGAAAGATATACTTCCCCCTCCAACGGGTTCCTTCACCTTGTCACGACGGGGGAATTAGAAACCGTGCCTTGGTCACCTGAATTAAGAGGAACCCTCATGAATGGCCCGTGATAAATTACCGGCCCGATGTGGCCATTAGAGTAGGCTAGCCTGCGTCGAGAGAAGTGTCCCCTCCCCCCTACTCACTCTACTGTCGGTGTTGCGATGCACCACGTTCCCTACTCTCTACGACCTAAACTTGGTTGGTGGCGAAACCACAATCAAGATCCACCGCAGGAGTGAGGCAGGCAAATGTTTTCGAGCGCTTGTTTTTCTTACCCCTATGGCCTCTACGCATCGGAAACGGGGGTCTTTGCGCAGGTGAAGTTTATAGCCCGCGGAGACCTGAGAAGGAGAAGGGAGGGAGACTAGTCCTCTCACTAGAATAAGCCACCATGGGACTCTTAGCGTTGGAGGGGTTGCGAGTGTTTGCGAAAATATGCGGCGATGATGAAACATCATGTGCTTTAAGTCGGCGCGATTCTGACATAACCCGTCTGAGTTGCCCTCTTAAGGCGGGTATGCGCCCGACTTCACCAAGCTATAAACCATTGGCCCGAAACAACTGTTCCTAGACGTGTGCATGTTGAATTTATATGAAAAACATCATGATAATAAACTAAAAATTCCAAGTATATTTCTTTTATAGTGAGAGGGTGAAAAACGAGCAAACGGTCCATCTGATTTTAAGTGGATTCTGTGGCCCATAGACATTTACATCTATCGTCAAATTAGAATCAAAATGCATACGTGTAGTTTCAAATAAAAATGACATGATAAATATATTTTATATGAGTCTTCTCAACTTAACAGCCAAGAAAATGCCACATACGCGATTTAATTATAGCCAAAAACGACATTGTGCTTAAAGTGAATACGCAACTTCATTGCTTTTTGAAATTTCATTACTACCATACTTTGACCTATTTTAACAAGATTTTTGCGTATTGTTTAATAAATTTTAGATTGTATATTATGAACTAGATTCCTGAAAAAAGGAGGAGGTACTCAGTTTAACTGCGCGTTTTTATTACGTATTACCTCAGAACATTTTTAGGCGAACCGATTTTGATTACTTTTTTATTAGAATGTTGGTGCTTCTCTTGTCGTCCCAAATAAATTTGAACAAAATTCGACCAGTAGTTTCCAATTATCCTTAATAATGCGTGTTTTATTGACTTCGAATACATTAATGATGATCTTATTTTATCCATATTGAAGTCCGTTGTACAATATTTTGAATTTGTTAATAATATACTATAGACTCAGGAACCTCATTTCTAAATAGTAAGTAAATTTAGTATATTAGGTTAGGAAATATTATTTTCTTACTAAATATTGTCACATTATTTATTTCATTTTATTTCATATCAGCGCAACACTTTGTGAATATTTACATAATTGCTTAAGTCGTTCAGAAGTTCATCACCATCATCGTCATTACATCCTATCAAATTTCACTGCTGATTAAACTGACTGAGTAAATTACCTACCATTTACCGTGTAGTAGCAGTGTGAGAATATCTTTTTTCACAACCTGAGTGATTGATTGCCGTGGGTGTCATGGGTGTTTTCCTTTGTTGCATAACAAAGTAAAACAAACGAGGAGGTGGGCAGAAGTGCATTTTTTATACAGTATTGGTGACAAACGAGCACACAATCCACCTGATGGTAAGTTGATGCTGTGGCCCAGAGACATCTCCATATTGTTTTAATTTGAAATTGTTATCAGGCTGGCCTAGCCTTCAAAATAAAATAAAAACTTCTACTGTCGCCCACTCATTACATGCCTTGCGGTTGTTCAAGGAGAATGTTTTGAAGTAAAAGTATTATTAAATTCATTGCAAATAAGCATAAATAACGTTTCATACAAAAAATCTGGATTATTTTCGTATGAAAGTGATGGAAGTTTTTTTTTACTATGTTACTTCTAAACTTCTCCAGGCGACGTGCATTTACTGGAACAAACACAACATTTTTATTTACTTTCTTTTTATGAACATAAGGTAACGAAACTAATTTTCCACAGTGATACTAGGAAACTATACTAGGAATACTAGGAAACTACTATCTAAAGAAATTACTACTATATAAAAAGATCTTAAAGAAACATATTTTTGCATCATTTTAAAACTAGGAACAATATTAATCTTTGTTCAGTAACAATTTTTTTATAGTTCTTGTCCTAGTTTTAGTTCTAGTTCATTTATATGAAAAAGGAAATTATTTAAAATAATAAAAAATAAACTAGCAAGTTGTTTTATATACAAAAGATAGATTTTAAAAACAGCGGTTTTTTTTTCAAAAAGAAATGGTTTAAACCTACGAGTATTATCAAATGTAACAGTTATGTAAAACAACTAAAAGACTGGGAAGGTGATCAAAATTAATAAACTGTTTTATTTAATACTCTCTGAGGGTTCTCACTCAAGGACTAAGTCGTACCCGTGTATTCATGCGAGTATATAAGGAAAAACTCCAGACTCTATAGGATATATATAGCATGGATCTATCTCGTATACCAATTTTCACTTTCATGAATTTTTTAGTATGACGAAGCGAAGTAACATTCTCTTACATTATTGGGCTTCCTGAATTTGGCGGTTACGATACTCACCTCAATACAACGAGCAGAACAACAAAGAAACATGGAAAGAAATTGCTGGTTTCGCTCGCGCTTCAGTCTGATTTTGCCGCCAACATTATAATTCCTCATAACTACGTAGTGCGATAGAAAATAAAAATTAAACCATCAACAAAATTTATTATTTTACTAGTGATCCGCACGGCTTTGCTCGGTTTAATTCTGAATCTTGACGACCGCGCCATCTATCGGACCTAATTGTAAATCTAAGCCATCCAGAGACACACTAAAATACGCACTAAAAGTTTCATCAAAATCAGTCCAGCTGTTTTTGAGTTTAAGCGAGACTTACTAACATAAATAGATTTTTGTATTTCGTATTCGTAAAAATAATTAAGAAAAATGCTTTCCTAAGCCGATTTCAAAAAAGTAGACGGCTCGCAATACGACTAAATATTTTTTGTATGTAACATGTGGCAAAATAAAAGGTATACAACTTATGTTATGAAAGGGGGACGCCCATTTTCGGCCATGGAACGCCCAACAATGTGAATTTGTTAAAAAATTATATCTTTATTTATGTTTATTAATCGCGGTATTCATTTATCCTCAAACAATGGGAATATTTTTGCACAAATTAAAAGTACCGGAAACATAATAATAAAAATTAGGTAAATCATTATGTCATTAGTTTGTGAATAAAAAAAAAGTGTTGCCAATCACAAAACACATTTAAAAAAATCGATTCTCTTTTTCGATCGATTATTTACGGTGTCATCATTACAGTGCTAATATAATTTTTAAATAATTATGACGTTACGATAATTAAACAAGCGAATTACTAGCTGATTTCTAATGAATTCTTTAGAGAGTAACAAATGCTAAGGTGTTTTTTTTTTTGCTATTATTATTGATATTTGAATAAAATTAAAGGTTATAAACATAAAACTATAATTAGCTACATGAATAAAAAAATGTTATCAGATTATCTTCGCATAATAAATCTAATATCTCAACTCTAGCGCATCTTTAGCGCGTCATCGAAAATTAGTTCACTGGGCACCGTGATCAAGGATAGACGACACCCTGATGACGTCATAAGTGATTACCGAGAAAAGTAGAGCAATGCAACATGAACGATTCCTCAGAACTCATTCGGATTTTGGAAAGCGTCGATGATGATGAATTTTGATTTTTGATTGATGAATTGAATTTTTGATTGATTGGTGAACAAATATGTTTATTTATTCCATGACCAAGATTTTAGTATTATAAGGCTGATTTACCCAGTGCGAATAATTATATACAATTGTTGATTAATGAATAATTATGTACCTTTTTTTAATAATAATACAAAATTACAATTAATGTTTTTTTTACTTAGGGTGTGAAGAGCAATTTTTCATTTTGTGTTGTGCCATTTTCTTTCTCAGTCTCAAAATCATCTAGCAGCATCAGCATCATATCAAATCCCCATTGTCATAAGAGTGTAAGACTTTTCTTCTGTGCTTCACTTGGCCTACGCCTTCCCCGACACATAAAATATTACGAATCGATGTCTGTATATTTCGGTTAGATCGATTTTGAAATCGATACACAACATTCTAAGAATGTTTCAAAAGGGAAGGTCAGCTACGCCGTTGTCGTCCAGTCGCGACAGTGTCGTCATTAGGATGGAGAGTAGTGCTAATGTTTACTACTATTTTATTGTTATTGTTTGTTTTTTATTTATGTTTATACAAAGTACATATATAAAAAGAGTGGAAGATGGCACAAGATTAAATAAAACATACAGTTTATTAAGAGTCATTTATAGCATAAAAAACCAACAAAAACAAGTTATTTCACGTTATCGATATATCAACTCTTGGCAACACTATTTTGTTTTGGCGCTTTGGCATACAGGACACGGTAATGCGTTTTTGGCGTGGCGCTCAAAAGGTTAAAGCTTAACAAAACGCAACTGCACAATTTTTATCAATTTCAAGACAAAAACAACCGTTGTTATCGGCTTGGTTGAAAACGTTAACAACCGCCTTCACATCTGTAGTTATGATAATTAAATAAGCGATTTAATAGCTGATTTACAATGAATTCTATGCAGTATAACATAACGCTACTGCACAATATAACTGTTATTCTTATCTTTTCTTAACAATACATTTAAAATGAAATCATGTTACGATAATTAAACAAGTGAATTTCTAGCTGATATACCATGAATTTTTTAGAGCTTCATAAAACACTACTGCACAATTAACTGTTCTTAAAAATACACTTAAAATAGAATTTAAATAAAAAAGGAAGATACATTTTAAAAAGCGAGCAGAAGTTAAAACACCTCCAAGATTATTCTCTTTTTATGAAATTATTAATCGAATAATAATCGAATCGCTATGGATATTATGATGTTATGATAATTAAACAAGCGAATTACTAGCTGATTTACTATGAATTCTTTAGAGTACAATAAAACGCTACTGCACAATTTAACTGTTATTGTTATCTGTTTTAACAATACATTTAAAATGGAATCATGTTATGATAAAACAAGTGAATTTTTAGCTGATTTACCATGAACTGTTTAGAGCATAACAATACGCTACTCCACATTTTAACTGTTCTTAAAAATACGTTTAAAACATAATTTAAAAAAATAAAAGAAAATATATTTTAAAAAGCGTGTAGAACTGAAAGCGAAACTCAAATATTATTATTTTTTCATTAAATTACTAATCGAATACAAATCGATATCGTTTCGTTGTATTTATGTTAGTTATGTGGCAACATCAAATCTGACAGCTATAGGAAATATGTCATGCGAAATGAAATCACAATTCAACAAGTAAAAAGGTACTAGTGAATTCACAACTAAATAGTTGCCATTGTGTTATTTTGTTTGTTATTTTTCAAATAAATTCTCAAGAACTCATATGGAGTGAGATTGTCGATCACATTATAGTGGACAACAGTTAAAAGTAAGTGTTCAACAGTTTTTAATTTATTAATTCTAGTGCTGATATTTGATAGTGATGAATGTATTAAATGATGAAGTTGTTTTATTTTTTAACATATGCACAAGCTATACCTGACAAACAAAATAGCTTATTTGTAACACGGCGATAAGGTTAGCTAGCTAACACCAGATAGTTACGAAATGGACAATTTTTATCAAATACCAAGAAATAAGACAGTCGATTTTTAATTGTTTTTGGACTACTGGTAGACAGTCAGTCCTTAATTATTAAATAATATAGGGCATTAAGTTTTAAGTAACATTTACCTATATTTGAGTTTAAAGTAAACAAATCTATTTTATTTTGTTCACTTTGTCTTATTTTTTTTTTATTTAATATTATTTCAGTTGCCATCGTCATCGCGTGAGTGTCATGCTGCATTGATAAAGCAGCAACACGTTAAACTTTAGAACGGGAACCATCTGAATCATCTAGTCCATCCATTGAACCTAGAACAACAAAGCTTAGATCATACATCATACAATATACTGCTGCCTAATTTTGTAAGAGCACAAAATCAATGTTTTTTCCTGGTTGTAACAATTCCAATCAACTCACTGTTCCATCAGCATTGCGGGTATGTATTTTTGTGAATACAATTACTATGTACCTCCAGAATGTAGAATCAGTAACTACCATTTAAATAGTAACTCTTGGTATTTACTTTTAGAATTAATATATAACCATATTAAAACATTTAGTGTAGCACAAATTATAGATTTTTCTACATTATTGTAAGATAATATTTACCATCATATAGACTTTGAAAATATTTACAATATGCCCGAATATACTGTACATTATTATCTACGCTTATCAAAGGCACAATGCCAATAAATTCTGTCTGAAGTGCCCAAAATGTCAAGTAAACATAGTGGATGCTTTGCACTTGCTGTATATTTGATAAAAGTAAGAACAGGAGATAGTGATGAATGCATATAGGCATTATTGCAAGTACCAAGAAAACAATTAGAGCGGCTCATGAATATGGCCCAAGAAATATTAAATCAGGATGTTGTTCCTATGAATTTTATCCATCGTTACCACTCTCTGTGCCAAATTCTATTCAGTAATTATGATATTATATCTGAGGCAAATAATTTCTTAGCTTTCCTAGATGTTTTTATTATCCAAAATCCTAACAACATCATAGGTCATACTGTGTATAGAAAAAAGACCCATACAAACTGATATTTAAGCGGTGAATCTCACCATAATCCTTCACAGTTAGTTACCATGAGCAAATCTTTGTTACAGAGAGCATATGGGATCTGTGAGAACAAGCACCTGGCCGCGGAGCTTCAGCACGTCAAGCAGGTTCTGCACAAAATCAAGCTTCGGGTCCCACGTCTTCGTCACAGTGACCGAGTGAAGCCGACCGCAGTTGAGCGTGTGCCTGCTGTACTACCGTATGTCAAGGGTGTCACCCCAACCAGATAGACATACATCAGATTTGATAGACCACAAATCCTCGTTAAAGAACATTAATTCCTACCAAGGATGATATGTGAGGCTACTGAAATTAAAAAACATCCTAATTTCAGTAGAGAAGGCGGTTGGGTACTGCCACCTGCTTGGGACACTATAATTAATAAAATTAAAACAAACCCCAAGCATACCACTGCAAGACTTAAAGATAGAGTAAGTTCAATCTGCGTAGATTGGACTATAAAAATAATAATAAAAAGCTGAAGGTACTCCATGTCCCAATACTGACATTGGGATGGCAGTCACCTCAGTACCCCGTGACCATGGGTGCTATAAAGCACCTGAAACGTCAGGAATTAATAATAATAGTATAATAATAATATAGCCATTTATTTCCGAACTTTGGGGTTACATAATATTTGTGTTTGAGTTCCTATTGTAATACTAGTTAAAGTAAGTCCCTCTGTTCGGTGTGCTTTTTGGCATAGGCCTCCAAAAGAAAAATCACGCGTCGGGAATTAAAAGTTAAAGAAATTAAAAGCAATAAAATTGGTAAAAGTAGTCGTTAAAAAGCTGTATTTGTGAAAATAAAAAGCTTTATATCATAAAAATCCCGACTTTTTTTAAACCAATTCCTTAACCATTTCATTATTTTAATTGCATATTATCATTTCCATATGCTTTTATATGTGGGCACCCATGGCCGAAGTGTCTATGAACAGTGGGCATCCCCCCTTTGCTATATATAAATAAGAATTACAAGGTATTTTTAGTTCTTTTAGTTATTATTTACTAGTTACTAGTGACCACTTAGTGACTTTAGGCTTTGCAATCACGTGTTGAATATAACATTTGTTAAATGTATACATTCTTCTCAATATCTCGATTGTGTCACGCGCCGTATAAAATGTGGCACGGTTTTGTTGGAGCCACATGTTTTCCAAGCCCAACTGATTCATTTGATGATTCATAAAGTTGTAAATTGTATAACGTTTTTTCAAAGAACATATTATGTGGCTTCCACACACCGCCTTAACGTACATGCTTGCTTGTGCAAATTAGAATTAAGTAAGATTGTAGCCGGCGTCGAGTGTCACCGTTGAAAGTGTGTAGCGCAGATAATAGAATATTTTGTAGAAAGCTACGTGTCTTCGTTTCTATCCTTTTCAAGAAATGATGGTTTAGAAAACTGGTTTATTTTTAATTAAAGGATCACTTACGAGTATACGACATTTAATATATTATAGAAAAAACAGTTATCGTTACTGCATGAATTATAAATGTTTTCTTTTAAAAAATCAGTATAATAGACTAGATACATATTTTATAACTAATATTGTTACAAATATACAATATGTATAAAAGTGTAGTCTTATTATAAGCTGAGTAGGATATTTTCATACTTGTTACGATATTGGTATAACCGTACCGTATCGTAACATATGGTCATAGTAAATCTTAGCAAATATCGATAAATTGTATCGTATTTAGCAACCCCTATTTTCAGCGTAACTAAATGGTCACTTATCACTAGCGAGTCTCTCACCCGTACTCTCACTCTGTCAATTACATTTCCATCGCTCGCCCTTGATAATTATATTGGTGTATTTTGGTGAGTTTTAGGACTCTTTATTAAATATTTCGACTTGGCTATTTTAATGGACTCTGATTGCTTTCAAAAACTACTTACCTGGCTGTGATTTTCGGACTGTGTACTGCTCTAACGATAAGTTGCCACTCATAATTGAACGTATGCAAAATAGTATGCAAGAGAAAGTTTGTTTTGTGTAAAATCTAATATCGATTTTTCTATATCGTCACGTGGATGTTGTAAGAGACGGCAGAGGTAAACAACCAGGCAATGGACAGCAGCGTCTTCCTAGTAACAATCAAAAGAAAAAAATGTGAACAACAGGCTACTAGCGAGCGTCTTTTTTATAGAATAAGGGTAACAAACGAGCATATATTCCATGTGATGGTAAGTGGATGCTGTAGCCAATAAAAGTCTACATCTATCCTCGATTAAGTATAAAAATGCAGATGCACTGTCACAACTGAGGACTAAGGTAGAACATCTCGTTTCCAGTAAAAAGGGTCTTCAATTCTCTACACTCAACATACGAAACACAGGAGCGTTGAGCTGCTTTTTTATACTGATGTTCCGTGAGAGTCGAGAGCCTTTCGCGATCGAGCCGCCACATTAGTTCTACAACCATAACCAGCGTGGCTCTACCATTTACAAAATATTAAATTTAAATTTATAATATTAAGCGTGGCAACCATTGTAAATATCCCTCCTAAGAGGCAATATATGGAGGAGACCCGTTGTCGGCAGAGGACTCTTACTTTGTAATGATAACGGAGCAATATACTCAACTTCATTCTACTAAAGAATATTATACGAGTACGACTATATTACGAAATATCAGAAAATAAAAAAAAAATTCGTTTGCAAGATAAAGTAATATGTTGTTTAATTAAAAATAAAGAAAATCCACGTACGATATTACAGCGCCAATACGAAATTTAAATAAAAATGTATAAAGTTATAATTGCAATTTTACGTGCTGACTTACCACTTTTTTATAGAAGAGGGGACATGCTCGGCGGTATTCATTATTTATTTACTTTACTCATTATAAACCACTGTTGTCGAATTACACTCTTTCTTGATAGTCAGTAGTGATAAAGCCGTAAGCAAAGATAAATCTTTGGCCGTAAGCGGTAAATCGCAATGTCTTAAAGTAACAAAATCATTTTAACTCTTGTCATGAAGATATCCAGATTTTAGGGCTAAGAAAACATCACGGGGAAACCTGCAGAAATAAAAATATTTTGAAAACATGAACTTATTGCCTATTAAAGTCCACTGCTAAACAAAGGGCCAGCCCCATATATTACCTCACGGGGGAGGGGGGATAAATACCAATTGCCACAGTAGCCACACTTAATAAACGGGTTGGCAACCGCAGTTTTTTCCACCTTCTAATTTCTTTCTCTCTGTTGCCTCCGACGATATGCACTACTACTGCACTACTATGGTAAATGCTCTTTAGCGGCGGAAGAAAAGGGGAAATCTCCAGCCGGGCAAGGTGTTATGCCCGGGAGCGGCCAACGCTCCGTGTACGTTATTCTATATACACTGTTTTTGATTCGGAACTTTAATAGAGTGATTTAGGCTACGATGTGTTTTGCTTGTTGCGTGACGACAGCACCACCACATCACCCTCCTGCTCAGACCGAAGGTCGATGGTACAATCTAGGTGTCTACGAATGTGCAAGTGCTAGATATTGCCTTGTAGTCTGCGGTGAGTCGAGAAGAAGGCAAGTAATCTGCGAGAGTGCCGTGAAGCAGAGGCGAGCAGTAAGGCTCAGAGCCGTGCCGAACACTGTATAGCGCAGAGAGTAGCTTGAAGGAACAGGAAGAATTATTATCCCAATGCTGCAACGAACCTTGTAAAGCTAGATTGTTGCTAGGCTTGCAGGATGTCAAAACTGCGGACGATTGATTAGGGCGATGATGAAACTTGAAGTTGAAATTCACGGAGGTTGTTGGTTGCTTGTCCATATTGTGACGGCCCAATATTATTATTAATAATTAAATTCAATATAAAGGGGAGTCAAAAATAGTCTTAAAATATATATATTAAGCAATAAAATTACATTAATAAGCATAAAGTTAATATAAATACATTTCAGACATTAGACCAATAACATAGTAAATTAAAGGCAAAAATATTGGCTTTCATAATAAATAAATTTATTATAAAAACTTGTAAAAATATTTAAAACATGATAAACAATAGAAATCCAAGTCGAAAATATTATAAAAATAAAGATAAATAACATTTATAATATAATTAGAAAATTTGTTAAAAATTGTCTAAGTTGCGGAGGGAGTTCATGTATAAAATAAAATTTTCCTAAGTTATGGAAGAGAGATTGCCGGGAGACTGCCGGAGATACATGCCTGCAGTTGTACATAATTTTATATGGGGTGGTCGGGAGCCCGACTGCCTGAAGTACTGTAGCACAATGACTAGTCCTATATTAGGGACTTATGATAATAAACTCAATGATACAAAAGCAATACTATAGAAGGTCTCTATGAAGAATTTGCATTACAATAGTAGGGTCGTGGGTTCCAGTCCTATATATGAATGACTTATGAAAGTGAGGTCTATAATACAAAAGCAATACTATAGAAGGTCTCTATGATGAATATGCATTACAACAGTAGGGTCGTGGGTTCGAGTCCTATATATGAATGACTTATGAAAGTAGGGTCTTTGATACAAAAGCAATATTATAGAAGGTCTCCTTGATGCATAGCATTGTATGGGGTGGTCGAGTGACCGACTGCTCCTAGTACTGTAGCAAAATGACTAGTCCTTATTAGGGACTTGAAAAGGAATATTATGATGGCGTGTATGCTGCTTCACGAGCAATTGGTCCGAGATAAACTTGGACTCGCTAACCGATGTGTCCTAGACATATCATCTTAGTGCTGGTGGTAAGCGGGTTTGTTGTAGCAATACGGCTTTCCCGTGGACATCGCACACCCATACCGTTTGTGGGCGACGTCGTAGCGCATAGCGATGCGTCGTCTATCTTTCGGATTGGGATGATGAGTGTGTTTGGTAGCACTTTGAAGTGTAACAGGCATACTCAACTTCATGTATTAGTGCATTAGCGCTATGATACGTGGAGTTATGTCCAATGGCGTCTTAGTAGCGCGCTACTATGGACTTATACTTTGGTGATATTTTTTAGTTAACAATAATACAAACTTTTTACCAAAGTCGATAGGGATCATGTGGGTGTGTTGTGAAGAGGCGCCATCCGTATGATAGTTGCATTAATGCTTACTGCTCCTTTGCGGTATTGCGTCTTGTGATGGATCTGCGGGCGTGCTGCGCATGATTCGACGCACTCTTGTGGTTTTGGTCGATGGAGGTATGCGGGTGGTGATATCTGCTGGGATGTATGGGGGACCTTGGGATGGTGTAAGCCCGACAATAGTCGTATTGATGCTTGTTGCGTTCTACAGCATTGCGTCTCTGCGATGGTTGTTTGGTGGGACGCTATTCTCAATGGCACTCTCTGCGTCTTGGTTTGACCCACGCCTGAGTAGCTTTGCCCAAGTCGGGTCCCTTCATTACGTGGCTGCAGATTGACTGCCCTCCATGATGTTTTATATAAAAACATAATAATATATCTCTGTAACTTTCCTACCTCTGAATGATTGAAGGCAACTTGTTGGTGGGTGAGACAAACATGATCGAAAATGCATTTACTCAACCTCAGTGACACAAACCCTTTCTGATGGCGAATTATTACTCTTATCTTATAACTGCCTTCTGGCTCTATCTGCCGTTATATTGGTTGGTGGAGCATATGTGTCGACCTCATGCGGGTGGTAGCTAGCGGTAGGATCTGAGGAGACTCTCAAGGCTGCGGCCGAAAGCCGCACAACGTGGGCTTACCCCATTCCCTTGAGGTGAGCGGTAGACTCATTACACGCTCTGCGGCTAATAGCCGTGCTGATCATGCAATTGGTGGTGATGCCATACACTTACATCACGTCTGCAGGAGCGGCGGTCTGGCAGGTGGTGGCGCTCACGGAGGGTTTACTGCCAGTGTGCCTATTTGCCTAAACCATGTGACGTACATTCACTGTGGCAGGATTCGTTCGTATTCTGTATGGCGTTTACACGCATTGACATGCACGACTTCGGTCGATGTTTGTGCTTACGCACTAACAAACTACATTTTTTTAAATAAATGTAGGAGAGCGAAGCCCTTGTATCGGGTATTTTTTATAAATATATTGTGAGCCTATTCCAAGCGGGAAGGGATAAATAATAATAAATTAATAATATAAACCTGGTTCAAGTGGAATAGAACTGAACGTTTTATGTTCTTAACCTTTCTCGAGCCCTGTCTTCGTGAATGCGGTTCACTTAGCTTATAAGGCACTACTCACAGAGCACGCTTTCAATTGCTCTAGCGAATATTCATTATTCCAAAAGATACTTAAAAGAACTAAGTTACTAAACAAACACAACGTAAATAAGGGTCCTAACCAAGACGTTCACCTTTAGAAAGATCAAAACATATCTTATTTATCTTGGTGTATAAAAATATATATATATATATATAATGTTATTGAAAAAGTGTAAATTAAATATATAATAATATAATATTATTTTTATATAGAGGGGGGGAGCGTTACAATATCATGTAGCTTGGTCACCAGTTTAGCTTTTTGAAGCTATTCTATTTACACTTTTTTGATTCGGAACTTTGATAGCGCAATTTAACACAAACCCACACACACACACACACACACACACACACACACACACACACACACACACACACACACACACACACGCGCGCGCGCACGCACATGCACACACGCAGACGCACACACCAACACGCGCGCGCGCGCGCACACTCACACGCACACGCACACACACACGTACACGCATACGCACACGCACACACACACGCACACGCACACACACACGCACACGCACACACACACGAACACACACACACGCGGCGCGCGCACGCACACGCACGCACGCACACGCACGCACGCATGCACGTACACGCACGCGCGCGCGCGCGCACACGCACACGCACACGCAGATGCACACGCACACGCACACGCACACACACATTGTGACATCCCCGTAGAAATCAAGAAGAAGTCAGAAAACCTCCTAAACCAATAGCTTCCCCATTTTTTAGAATTAAGTAAAATAAAAATAATTTGACACTCCGGTTTATAAAAAAAATAATAGATTTGATAATTTTGAATTGCAAAGCCAATAAATCAGCGTAAAATCTTTTTCAAGTCAAAGTGTCTAGACAACATATTCATGACTTCGGTAGATATGTAAATGTTCCTGATGCAGCATGAAATTGGAATATTTAATTTATGTTTACGAAGAACTTTTCAGTCTTCAAGAAAATTCTGCTTTAATTTTTTTTATTCGTAGTTTCAAAAGAACTTTAGAAGAAGAAAAAAAATACTTCCCCGACGAAAATAAGAACGAAAAACTTTTGGGAAAAATTTCTTTTTTTTATGAAATATAATTTTATATCACTATATTCTTTTATGTAATGTAACTATGTATTATTTTGCTGCTCTATCTTTTTTAAGTGGTAGAGCCATGCTGCAGTTTTTTTAGAGCTCTAGCACGAATGGGTCGGCTCAACCAGGGCAGGACCGCGCTTTCACAGAACACTTACAGGAAACAGCAGAACAACGCTACTGTGTTTCATAATATGGTAAGTGTAAATATCAGGAGATATTAACTTCCGACGAGGTATTCCACATTAGTGTTTAGTGGTAATATCGTATCTGTATTTGAATTGTTAGTTGATGATAGATGTGGATGTCTATGTCTACAACATCCATTTACCATCAGGTGGACTGTGTGCTTGTTTATCAATCCCTTATCCTATAAAAATATACTGATATGTGAAACAAACATATTTTTGAACAAATGCTGTTTCCTGTCGAGATTAAAGCTCATGTCGCACTAGCTCGATACTCTGGTCGCACATCTAGTCTAAACGTCGTATAGTTACGTTACATCCATCTGCTCCAACTGTTAGGCACATGCCTCGTCTCATTAATAAAAGTTTATTTATTTATTTATTATTTTTATTTAAGCCTATTAAAGTCCACTGCTGAATATAAGCCTTCCCATAGATTGTGTCATAGGTGATATTTGCCATAGTTGCCACACTTGGCAAACGGGTTGATAACCACAGTCTTTTTAGCCGTTATTAGAAAGATGCTGCTGCCGATCTACTGATTTGTTGTACTCCGTCACCTCTTCCGACGTCCATGGGATGTTACGGGTAGGGGATATTTTTACATTGCCATTACACGGCATATGAGAGTGTTATTCAGAAATTAGTTCATTGTAATGCTTCAGTGCGTATATCTAATCCCAAGACATGCAAGTTTCATCTCTCTATTATCCCCGACGAGCACGTTGTAAATCAGTAACTTAAATTGCAATTGGAAATTTCATTGATAATTAATCGTACCAGACGTTACTATGCTGGCTAATTACTTACCGGTCAGCCACCGCAGTCGACTTAACCTGAAAATGCCTCGTTCAGAGATGAAACACGTACCATATTATTGACGGTAGTATGTCTTTTCTGGAATAGTAGTGTTGGGATTGGTAGTTACGGGGATATTGTACGCAATTTAGGAGATGTTCTTCAAACTAGTAGGCAAGACATTTTATTTTATAACGCGGATATTAGCTAATTAAGCTTTTATATATTTAATTCCAATTGTAATAGCAGAGATCAATCTTAGATTGTGGTTGACCTAAGCTGCCGTGTCATTAATAAGAGTTTCGTTAATATTTCTATTGCGTAGAATTTTCCCAGCAATTTGCCATACATGTTAGTAACACCTTGCCTAAATTGCCGGGGAAAATTATCAGTAACAGGCAAATAGACCGTGAACCTCATATACGTTGTAATAACGCGGCTATAATCCAATTTACTGGTACGTTACAGCCGCCACACTAATATCGTTTCGGCTTTCGGTGTTAGCTTAATATAAGTATTTTCCCAAATTATCACGTGTAAAGGTGGGCTATGTTCATTTAGTTATTTGCAAAAATGAGATTGCTTTTCTTGTTATGGAATTTACGTAAACGTATTACTGAGCATACGTGGTAGAGCAATGTTGCAGTTATATTGTGGTTGAAGCACGAATGTGTTGGCTCGACCGGAAAAGGACGACACTCGAATACCAGTGTGAAATAGAAACCCATGATGAAAATGCGGCATGACATTATGTCCTCAGGGGTGACAACGTATCTGCATTTAAATTCTTAATCGAGGATAGATGTCATCTTCATCAAAATATGGGCCACAGCAACTACATGGGCTGTTTGCTCGCTTGTCACCCTTGTTCTTTATATAAAATATTATAATATTAAATTGTCAATAATACTTTTAAAAAAAGTTCCGCTGGGTTTTATTACTAGTTCTTCCCAGGCAGAAGTTTGCTTCTGAACCAGTGTTAAAGTTTAAATGAATTTTAATAAGTACTTTTGTAATCTATCCTCTGAAACGCCAAGCGTTCAAATTTGACCGCATCGATATCCCGTCAAAATTCAAGAGATCAAATTTGACCGCACCCACCCACAGCACTTTAACCCATAAATAATAATGTTTAGAGACTACTTTTCTATTAAGAATCTACGTTCATTTCATACGCCATTTTAGTGTGAATGTTATTGTGTTGATTTTGGATTTTTCTAGCGTTTTATTAGTGTTTTAGTATAGTGTTTATATTATGTTATTATAAAATATATATTACTATAATATAGTATTATGTTATTATAAAATTGTAATGGAAGTTTTTGTGCGAATATAATTTATCTTTTTACGTAAATAATTTCGAGTAATATCATCATCATCATTACAGCCTTTCACAAGTCCACTGCTGAACATAGGCCTCCCCCAAGTAATGCCACAAAGCACGGTCCTGAGCCACCTGCATCCATCGACTTCCTGCATGTCTTACCAGGTCGTCACTCCATCTAGTGGGGGGTCGCCCTACACTACGCCTACAGGTACGAGGCTGCCACTCGAGAACCTATCTTCCCCATCGGTTATCGGTTCTTCGAGCTATATGGCCGGCCCATTGCCACTTCAGCTTACTAATCCGTTTGGCTATGTCGGTTACTCTGGTTTTACTGCGGATATCCTCATTTCTGAGTCTATCACGCAGTGAAACTCCGAGCATAGCCCTCTCCATAGCTCGCTGAGCTACCTTGAGCGTCCTCATACGGCCAGCGGTGAAGGACCGCGTCTCAGATCCGTAAGTCATCACTGGCAACACGCACTGGTTATACACTTTAGTTTTCAGAGATTGAGGTATACCTGACGAGAAGATGTGTCGTAATTTCCCTAACGCTGTCCAGCCAAGTTGAATCCGTCAATTGACCTCTCGGTGGAAGTTGAACTTACCTAGTCGGACTATTTGTCCCAGGTAAACGTACTCGTCAACAACTTCGAGCATAGTGCTCCCAACAACTACCGGCATAGTTGTGACATGGACATTAAACATGATCTTTGTTTTGTCCATGTTCATCATAAGACCTATCCGTTGGGAGACACCATTGAGGTCATTGAGCATAGTGCTAAGGTCCTCCAGCGATTCTACCATAAGGAATATATCGTCGGCAAATCGAAGATGAGTAATGTACTCGCCATTGATATTAATACCGTATCCTTTCCAGTCCAGTAGCTTGAAAACGTCTTCCAACGCAGCGGTGAAGAGTTTCGGGGATATAACATCACCCTGTCTTACCTCTCTGCAGTTGGATAGCTTTCGTACTCTGGTTCTGTACTCGGATAGCCATCGTAGCCCTACTGCACAAACACTTCAGCACTTAAATATACCGACAGTCAACTAGGCACCGCTGAAGAGATAGACTGATAGATAGAGAAGAGACTGCGTGATAGACTCAGAAATGAGGATATCCGCAGTGAAACCAGAGTGACCGACATAACCCAACGGATTAGTAAGCTGAAGTGGCAATGAGCCAGCCATATAGCTCGAAGAACCGATAACCGATGGGGAAGAAAGGTTCTCGAGTGGCAGTCTCGTACCGGTAGGCGTAGTGTAGGGCGATCCCCCACTAGATGGAGTGACGACCTGGTAAGACAAGCAGGAAGTCGATGGATGCAGGTGGCTCAGGACCGTGCTTTGTGGCATTACTTGGGGGAGGCCTATGTTCAGCAGTGGACTTGTGAAGGGCTGTAATGATGATGATGATGATGAATTCCCAATATTCATTAAGAGTACATACATGTTCAAAGCTGAAAACGTCACAATGTCATTGCAGTGTTATTGAAAGTGTAGATAATATAAAATATCTTGGAGTAATTATTGATAACAAACTCAGTTTTCATAGCCACATAAACATGTTAACAACTAGTGTAAGAAAGTTAATATACGTTTTTAAAAACCTTAGGCACATAGCTGACTCAAAAGTCATCAAAATAATTTACTTTGCCTTATGTCAATCGATTATCACATACTGCATAACAACTTGGGGTGGTTCTGACAGGACAAAAATAATAAAACTGGAACCAGCACAGAGAGCTTTACTAAAAATATCCGCCTCACTTCCCTTTCTTTACCCTACTCTCGACCTATACAAACATTGGAAAGTCCTACCAGTCAGGCAGCTCTTTATTCTACAATGTATCATTAAAAAGCACTAACTCTTACACTGTATTTTATAATTGATAAAAGATAAGCGCAGAAATGATCTAGTATGTTACTACAACACGCATTGCACCAAATTTTCAAAAAAATAAGAAAAAGAAAATTGGCCAGAAAGATAAAATATTTTTTTATCTTTCTGGGTAATTTTCTATATAATAAAGTAAACGCTAGAATTGGTATATATCCTCTTAATAAACGCACTTGCAAATTAAAAGTAACTCAATGATTGTTAAGTATGGACTATGAGACAACTGAAAACCTTCTTATTTCGATACATAGTTTTAGTACTGGATAGATCATACATACATACACAACTCACAGATACACACACACACATACACACACACACACACACACACACACACACACCACCCGCACAACACAAAAGTAACTAATAATACAATATCTCTCCATTGTTAATCAAACAAATAACTTGTTCAGTTATGTTGATAATATCCTGAGGGGGGAGACTCTGGTGATCCGTAACACAGGCTTCCGCCTAATATAGATACCAGACTCTCAGCACATAGTGTACACTGTTTATACACTAACTTGTTAATTTAAATTGTGAGAGTAATAATATATTATTATTAATAAAAATAAAATAAAAAGTAAAATTATTACAGACTCACTGGAGGACCTCAGCACAATGCTCAATGACTTTAGTAGTTGTCTTCTAACGGACAAGTCGTAAAAAGAACACGGACAAGCACTTAAGCTTCCTCATACGGCCAATAGTGGTAACACGCACTGTATATCTCTCAAGTTTTACGAGTAAAGTATTCATTCAAGTAAATATATCAAATATTCTTCCAATGATAAAATAAAATATAACAATTGCTAGTAAGTATCAAGATTACTGGTAATAAAATATTTTAGGTAAATTAAGCTTACATCTAACCTAAATGGTCAAAAACATAGATCAAATAAATGTTTTTGAAAGGCAAGCTTCGACGTTTCTCCTGGCGACAGACTGGAGCTTATTTACGACTTTGAAAAATGTTTTGCTGAAACTCGTCACAACTTTTTCTGACATCAGGTTAATTTATCTTGCCAAGTCTGAACATGTCTTCGTAATTGTAAAGAAGGTTAAATTATCACCAAACTTTTAATTCTCCAATTACAATGCCGTTGCGTTTCTGATGTAAATAACCAAGTACGAATTATTTTACTGACTTCATATTCATAGAACGGTTATCAATATAAATATTAAAAGATATTATTTTCTTTCTTCCTGTGTAGTGCCAAAGTAAGAATGTCCACTATCCATTCATAAGAGGCGACAGAAGGTAGCAGCATCTTTTTCATAACCGAAAAAACCAAAAAACACTGTTGATTCTTACAACCTTGACAATTGATGTAACTATGTGAGCATATCCATATATATTAGAAGTTGATGTCGAAAAAATTTATTGCTCATTGTACTCCGATAAAAGGTGACCACACCAACATACCGCTACACTATTACAGATAGTATTAATTATATTATATTACCTATTGAATTATAGCATACATATGAACATTCTAATCTCGCTCAGACTGACGTCCAGGATATTATCGGAATAGTGTCGGATAAGACTTGCTCGTGGATCGTTACTCACACTTGCGTGTGGCTCCAACGATGATGTGTACAGCTGCCCATAGAACCTCTCAATCTCACTCAGAATCTCAGGTGTCCCGGAAACAATGTTGCCACACTCAGTCTTCAGCCTTGACAGTTGGCTCTTTCTGGCAGACAGATCTCTAGCAAAGACTTTGGAGCCCTGGTTCCGCTCGATCGCTTCTTTAATACGAGCAGTATTAAAGTTGCGTAAGTCTCGCCGCATGCATTTGGAGATCTATCTGTTCAATTGCCTGTATGCTGTCAAATCTGTTGACGATTGCAGCCTCATCTCCCGTCTAACAGTCATGAGATTAAGAGGTTTTTGTGTTCTTCTGCGGTGGGTCTTGCAGAACTTAGCTCCGACCGCATGGACAGTTTCCACGAGCTTGTCATTCATATCGTCCACTGCATTGCAAACTCTAGGCACTGAAAGCGGTTTTGTAACTCGAGCTGAAAGGTTTCGGGATTCTGGATTAGAGCACGAGGGGGACGGAGCGTTGACTTCAATAGACGAGACCTCTCCAACTTAACGTTTAGATTCAGTGTGCCTCTAACCATTCGGTGATCGCTGCCAGTTTTCACCCTTGCGATCACTGAGACATCACTGAACAATTGGCGTCTGGTCGTCATAATGAAGTCAATCTCATTTTTTGTCGAACCGTCGGGGCTCGACCAGGTCCACTTCCTGTGGGGCCGCTTCTGGAAGAAAGAGTTCATCATAAAGAGTCCCTCTTTCTCCATAAAGTCGGCCAGCTGCTGGCCCCTTCTGTTCCGTTGCCCCACTCCAAATTTCCCCACCTTCAGCTCACCGCTTTCTCTTGTGCCTAGTTTTGCGTTGAAGTCTCCCATCAACACGGTGTAGTGGGTTTTGGAGGAATGCATGGCTCTGGAAATATCCTCATACATTTCCTCCACCTCCTCATCGGGATGTACCGAGGTTGGTGCGTAAACCTGTATGACCTTCAGCGAATACCGTTTGGTGATTATGAGTATCAGGTACGCAACCCTCGTCGACACACTCCCAATCTTTACAAAGTTGTTGACGATAGACTTGTGGACGGCAAATCCGACACCTCCTTGGGACAGATGGTCGCCCTACCGGTGGTAGAACAAGTTGCTGGACTCGAGAATTTCCGTATCCTCCCCCCTCTCTTCGGACCTCGGATAATCCAATAATATGCCAGCGCGACTTGTCTACCTCTTCTTCCAGCTCCAATATCTTCTCGTCAGTCCTCAGGGTGCGTGCGTTATACGTTGCCAGGTCGAGTCGTCGTAGGTGGCAACCTCTACACCCCCTAAAATTGACGCATGGTAAAAGTATATATTTTGTTCTTTGTATATTTAATGTTAAAATGTAGTTTTTTAGCCAATCAGATACTTTATTTAAGCCTTCTTGACCGTTTGCATATACTTCTTGCCACGTATTTGCATGAAAAAGTAGGGCTGTATCGTCAGCAAAACTTAGGATCTTACCTTGTGTAACTTTAATATTGAGGAGATCGTTAATGTATGTTAAAAACAGTGTAGGACCGAGTATACTTCCTTATGGTACGCCAAATGATATGTTAAGTGCTTCACTGACATGATTATATTGTAGACAAATTACTCGCCATTGATGTTGATACCGTTTCGTTGAATACTTCAAGATACATTGAGCTCATTTTGCATAGATCGGACCAAGATTAGTAATTAAAAAGCTAAAGGTACTCCGCATTAACTTTACCACCGGGACGTTATATATCACAGTAATGTAATGTCAAGAATAAAAACCAAGTAAAATAAGTAAATATTATTTATACAATGCTATAATAATAACTAAAATAAATTAATCTAGCTGTCACTAATAAGATTTCCAATAGTATTTACAGCCTGAGCTGCAGAGCCTAGTTTGCTTGCTAGTTTCGTTACATGGCATGAAGTCTTACGTCGAGAGTTTTACATCTGAAAACACATTTTCTTACGTGTTTAAATTAATAATATTTAATGTCGAAATTATTTTACATTTTGTTTTGTCGCCATTTATGTTTATAATTGTGATGCGTTAGTGGACTTCACATTTTCCAGAAATATTTTGTTTCTGACATCAAGATACGCAGGTTTTCTTAAAATGTTTTCTTTTATCACCCAGCACGTGGTAAATCAACACTTAAAATTGCGATTAACAATTTCACTGTTGCTGGGAGATATTAAACCTAGGTAGATATTAAACCTGTGCTGTTCTCTTGCTGTGAAATTCAGTTTTTTTAAAAAGTAAAATTTAATATTCAATATACAATCACTTTTGTGTTACTATTGGTGACGCAAAAATAATTTTAATAATAGGAATGAGAGTAAGTATGAAACCAATAAATTTATAAAAAAAATGTTGAAACTTACTAGAAACAATGTAAATACAGAAAGGAAAATTATATATGCGTTGATTTAATTTAAATTCCTCTTTAACAGGGTTTTACGTGTCATTGTGCGGACCCTGTTTTACGTGATGGAGACCCTAATCAATCTGTGCCTGTCACTATCCTAATTTTCCTGAGTGGGTATCACTAAAAATATAAAATAGAACGGAATGGAAGTATAAAATACAAAAAAAGACTGTTGTTGTCTGGACTTTTCTCCTTTTAAAGAACCATGGTCAGTAGCCGAAGTTGACAGCTCTTGCAGTAGTTCTTACAATCCATCTCTGCTCACTTCTACGACTATCCGCTGGTTTAAGCTGTCGTCAAAATCTCCCAAAAACTTTGCAATGTGACACATCAGCATATTGAGAAGAAAAACTCTATAAATTCTAGAAAGCTATCTTACTTCTGCTAATCGATACTAGATGGTGCTTGTAACATTAATTATGGCTTGCAACACTGCCCCCTTCTAAGACTTGCTCGTCCCGAGCATCATCGGCCCCATAAAACGCGCCAGTCGATCCACATTGACGATCTTAGGAGTACCTCTTACACGTTTCTGTATCCGGTGGGTTACGTCGTTGATCCATGTCACAATCCGGTATGGTCCATCCTATTTAGCTTAAAGTTTAGGAGATTTCCCTTTGTTGCGGACTGAATCATGCAACCACACTAGTGAACCTTCGTCGAAACCTTTGTTGTCCATTTGGGGTCATACCGAGTTTTCATCTTTTCAGACATTTTCTGACCCGATTGTCTGATGTGCTCAAAAATTTCATTCATTTTGTTTGCTTGGGGCATCAAGTGGTATTCCGGTGATTAGTTCTGCAGGCAGCCGTAATTTTCTTCCAAAGTTTGTGAAAGTTGGTGTCTCTGATGTACTTACGCGAACAGCGCTTTGATATGACAACAAAAACGGTTGTATGTGCGTTTCCCAATCTCGTTGCCGATTGTCCTCAACTTTTGCTAAGTACCTCTTTAATGTCTGATTGAATCGTTCTACCATTCCATCAGATTGCGGGTGGTAAGAAGTTGTTCTTGTTTTATGAGTACCCATAACTCGGCAAGTTTCTTTGAATATTTGAAACTCAAAATTCTTTCCTTGATCGCTGTGCATCTCTAAAGGTACTTCAAAACGACAGAAGACTTCATAAACTAGTTTATCTGCAACTAGTGAAGCTTCTTGATTTGGAATGGAAAAGGCTTCTGGTCACTCAGTGAAGTAATCCATCACAGCCATGAAATGGTGCACCAACATTGTACAATTTCAAAGCACCTCTTCTAGAGCCGAGTCCGAGGTCCCTTCATAGCCACCCAACTTGTACATGTGCGACACCAGTCATCGACATCATCACAATAGTAGACCCGGTAAAACCGTTCCAGGATCTTCAGTATAGTCCGTATAATTCCCGATGGTTTTCTGAAAAACCATTATAGTACAGCTGTAGAATATCCGGTACTTTAGCTTTAGGAACAACCATTTGCAAGTAACAGCTGTCTCCCCGACCATTTTACCACTTACGGCACAGAACTCCATCCTGAATTAGCAAGCTGTCCCATTGGGCCCAATAGCTTTTAGTGGTCGAACTCATCGCTTAGACGTCGCTCCACTTGGGCTTGGGAACACTGGCCTTCATCAATTCCAGAATCGGTTTGATATCCGAATTTTCCTGCTGTGCATGATGTAGGCTGTCCTTCTACTCGTCGCTGAGGTGTTCTGTCCTGAGCATCCCCACAGATATCACTTTCTTTCCCTCTTGCCCAGTATAATGCTTGCAATCTTCAGGACTAGGTCTTCTTGACAATGTATCTGCGTTTCCATGAGTTTTCGAGAAAAATTGGTATTCCTGCTGCTGCTGGGGTGGTGCTGTTTGCCGCACAATCCTCTCGAAATTGATCACCTTCCCATTTTACAGTTCGCTTAGGGCACTTGGATCGAAGATAGCCCCTTTTACTATAGGCATAGCACCTTGGACTGTAACTTTTATTGCAGTCGCAAACTGTAGCTGCTACAACCTACCTAACGTGAGGGGAGGGGGGCTACTTGGCGGTGTCGTTAGCCGCACTACCGTCTAGAGATTGATCACCTTACCTTTCTACAGTTTGCTTAGAGCAGCTGGATCGAAGATGGGTCCTTTCTCTACAGCCACAGCACCTGTACCTTTATTATGGTCGCGAACTGTAGCTGCTGCAACCTCCCAGACACGATCGGAACGATAATCCTGCCGCACGGCTTCCACATCCAGTGCATGGGCCAAGTCTTCCTTAAGCATCACGTGGTGCCCAAGCCTCACAACAGCTCTAACTTTTAGGTCACTGATTCCATTGATGATCTGCACCAGGTTCCTATCAATGAGCGTAGTAACAGACCGATAGGCTTTTCAAACCAGCCTCTACACCTCAAGGGCCCACTGCAGCAGGTTTTAATTGCTGCGTTGTACGCGATCGTGCACAAAAGACGCGTTCTAGGTGAGCGTCGCCATATCTAACCTCCAAAGCCTCCAGGAGTTGCTCGTAAGTCACTTCCTTACCGAGGGCCTCCAAAACGGTTAAGGCCTGGTCGCGCAGGTCTAGTGTGAGAGCAGTCATGTCCTGAATTTTATTTTAGCCGTTCGCCTTCATGGCAGCCTCGAGCTGGATTTTGTAGGCCGAAGATGAAGAAGTCCCGTCGAACGGTGGCCCTACGAATCCACGTAGCAAAGGTGTTGCGGTTACCATGGAAGCTGTTATTCCATCCCCAAGTTTGAGTTCGTTCAGCGTTTTCTTCATATCAGCCATCACGTTATCAACCCATTTGTTCACTCGCTCGATTCGGTTTTTAGCTTCCGACAGGCGTTGTCATGTTAAGAAACCCTATCCTTTACCTCCCTTATCTCTTTCCCGAAGGTAGCGTGAATGTCTTTCATAAGGAGCATCTGCTCTTCCAACCGACGGGCCTGTTCTTCCCGTCCACCCTAAAGCTGATCTGCCGACCAACGGGCCTGCTGCTCCTGCCCGCGTTGCAGCTACTCTTCCAACCGACGGACCTGTTCCTCCTGTTGGCAGGCCTGTTACTCCTGTTAGCGGGGCTGTTTCTCCTGTCGCTGGTCCTGTTACAGCATCATCATCAGAGCACCTTAGTTAGTCGCTGCAGATGTAGGACCTGCTGATGAACCAGCCGCCGTTGCAGGCAATTGGCCCTTCGCCGTCTGTGGCGTTGCACCACCAAATCGTCTCTGGTCCGTCTTCTGCTGCCGTTGACTTCAGGTACGAACACCCACCGTTTCGTCGTAATGTAAAATCGGCATAATGTTATACCACTTCTGACACCAATTGTTACGAGATTAGGGTTCGTTACAATAAAAGTTGCCGATTAAATTATCAAAATTCAAAAGTGACACTGTAATTACTGAACATCAATTAAAAATTAAAACTCACTAATAGTTAATCTCATTTAATTTTTAGTTCGCAATTATATCGCTTCGAAGTCTTCGCTTGTATTGCCAATTCGATACTGACCTGGGTCGCGGTCTAAACCTGCTTTATATTTTTTTAATAAGATAGGGTGACAAAAGAGCACACAGTCCGCCTGATGGTAAGTGGTTACTGTGGCCCATAGACATCTAAATCTATCCTCGATTATGAATCAAAATGCAGATGCGTTGTCACCCGTGAGAACTAAGATGGAATGCCTTGTTTCCTGTAAAAAGGGTCAACATTAAGCTACTATTTTACGTTGGTATTCTGTGAGATTTTATATAGGCCTACGAGTATGTCACTGAAATATCTAGAATTTTCAAGCACATATCGGTCCCGACCAACTGGCTGTAGAAAGTTCTCTCCTAGTTCTGTATTTCGATACTAGATGGCGCTAGTGCGAAATTTCTAGTATGGAATTTTCTAGAAAGCTGTCTTAGTTCTGCCACTCGATACAAGATGGCGCTAGTAGCATTAATTATGACTAGCAACAATATTTTTGTATAACTGTACCGAACGATATCAAACACCCAATTTCATTCTTCTCCCATATTTAATAACTTTTACTACATCTAGATGAGCTGTCGTCGTCATCATTCGTTATCATTTATCATTCTTTGATATTCTATAATGCATTCTTTTTTTTACAGAATTACTTTCATAAGCGTACACAGTGTCCACCTGATGGTAAGTGGATACTATGGCTCGTATACATTAATATTTATCTTCAATTGAGCATCAAAATGCAGATGCGTTTTCACCCCTGAGTTCTAAGATAATAAAGCAGCATTAGGCTACCATTTTAAGCTGGTATTCTGTAAGAGAGTGGTCTTACCCTGTTCATGCCGACCATTCGTGATACAGACATAGTATAACTATAGCGTGAGCTGCATTTTGAGCTATTGTTATTGGACATAAATTACTATTCTCTAATATTTATTAAATAAAATTAGAACTGGATTATTTTGTATTTCTTTTTAAATAAAGTAAGATTTATTTTTGTCCCCAATTGGATGAACGGTATAATAAATTTTATATATAAAGAAAATCGATTACAAGAACTTTGTAAACTGGTAAAGTGTTATAACTGAGATCTCTTCCATATTTATGCCGGAACACACATCTCCAATAGCCTTCTTGTATTAAAAACAATTACCTATTTTTTATGTAACAAAAAGTTTTTTTTTAGTTAATTAGGTATAAAACTGAGAAACACATATTATGAATACAATATATTATACCAAAATTGAGAGCTGTAGGCTCGGAATCTTCTTCAATTTTTCAAATTTATTTGGTAGTAGTCTCTAGTACTTTCTTAAACTTCAAGTTTGCCAAAGAATCTTCAAACTAATTTTGATTGGATTAATGTCGGTGGCAACATTAAACAACTTTCTGAAAAACATTTTGAACTTTCCGTCAGAGTGAACGATAAAGTTTGCTATTAAAGAAAAATATTTGCTGAGTTTGCGGCTACCATACCTCTGTCACTTTCAGTTCAGTTTAGAAAAGTTTATCCAAAGTCAAAGCACATTTTAATCTTGATCTTGTAGATTTATATTTGAATGCGGTGTCTTGTAGTTTTGGAAGGTGTTAAATGTTAAATGAAAAATCATGTTACCCAAGAAATATACCCCAATATGGGGGGGCTACACCTCCAAAAATATACAAAATTAATAATTTTTTTTTACCTTATAAACATAAATATAAATTTAAGTGAAATCTATACTTATATAATGACGCGGAAGAGATTCTTGTTTGTTTAAACACACTAACCTCTGGAACTACTAGTCCGATTCGAATTTTTTTTTTGTATATTATAGCCATACTCGTATTAATAATAAATAATATAGACTATTTATCATTTGGCTACACTTCTCAATTTGCTTAACGTCTTAAATATTGACTTTCGTCAGCAAGTCAGAAGAAATAGCGCTCCCGAATTAATCCGCGTGCGCTGGCGTAGCAGTTAATACGTTATAACATAATATAATATTAATTTAATGTGCGACAAAAATATAGATCTTTACTCCATTAAAAAATTGGTTGACCCTGAAGGCCATTCCTGGAACTTCGTACTAATTTCAAATTCAAAGCGCCCCAAATTTCACCAAATTATGACATTGAATATGTAATAACGGAGTAATTTAAAAAATCTTTTTTTCAAAATATTTCGTTAACGATATCTCACGAAAGAATCAAGCTATTTTGAACGCACCGGTTTTTCAAGGTTAAAAGCTGATTAGTTTTCGAATCGATCTGTAAAGCCAGTTTAAAGTTATTTTAAAATGACAGTCTCTCTACCGCTCCTAATTAGTTGAAATTAATAGGAAAAAGTTAAGTTTGATGAAACACTTTGAATCAGAATCAGAAATCAGATTTTTTTATTTGCTTTTAACGATGGTAGTGCAAAGATGTTAACATAATGGTACGTCCTCATGTTTGACTTATAATTGTCATGCAAATTTAAAAGTAGTTACATTTTAGTCTACTTAGAGCTAAAAATAAGTTAATAGACTAAACAGAAAACTAATGGTAAACATGAGTCACAAACAGAACATTACAAGTCATCATTTATAAATTGTATAATGTTTTATGTCAAAGTATTCAAGTAATAAAATATATTAAACACAGAAAATCGACAAATACAGTTAAAATTTAAAAAGCTCTTGGTCATTTAAATATTCCTAGACTGAATAAAATCACCTAGTGAAAAGCCGGGAATGTAACTTTCTTTTAAACAATGATAACGGCAGAGCTTTGAAACTTGGATGAAGCTTATTACAAATTTTAATAGCCATACAATAATAGCTTCGCCTGTATAGTTGAAGTATTATTCTAGGTTGCATGATCCTTTCTCGATGTCTGGTAGGTTTATTTTTGTTTTGCTCTCTAGTGACAAAATAATGAGAATGTTGTCGTACAAAAATACAAATTTGTTTTATATACAGGCACGGCAGCGGTAGGATTCCAAGTTTATTGAAAAAGGGTTAACAGCTTTCAAGAAAATGTACTCTGCAAATAACCCTAATACATTTCTTTTGGGCTATGTAATATAATACCGTAACTTAATAGTGATGACACAAAGCCACGGTAGGCCGATAGAGCAGTTCCAATGGATGATACATTACTGAGTCGACGTAGTGCGTATACAAATTTATTTATTTTCGTACATAGATTGTCTATATGTGTTTTCCAGTCACAGTATTTATCTAAAGTAAATCCAAGAAATTTAGCTTTATTAACAATTTCAACAATATTACCGCAATAATCGACGAGCACATCCATTAACCTTGCTCTGTAAATAGTAAACTGGATTCCCTTTGTTTTTTGTATGTTTATTTTAAGATTGTTTGAATGTAGCCAATTGATTAGGTTGTGTAAAGTCTCATTAATAATGACATTAAATTTTTCTATTTCATCACATTTTACTACCACGGTAATGTCGTCTACAAACATGTAACATTTATGTTGAGTTGCATTTGGTAAGTCGTTAATAAATATTAAAAACAACAGGGCCCCCAAGATACTGCCCTGTGATACTCCATATGGGTTGACACGGTACTTTTACCGAAAAGTACACTGTCTGGATTCAACGACTGTTGCTATCTCAATACATTGCTGTCTATTATACAAATAACTTTCCAACCAGTCATAAGCGTCACCTCTAATACCATATAAATAGAGTTTATCCAGTAATCTTTTATGTGGAACAAAGTCAAAAGCTTTGGTCATGTCTAGAAATAAAGCAATAAGTGGTATCTTTTGATTAATACATTCAGTAACATAATGTATCAGCTTGTAGCGAGCCAACGTAGTAGAGTGACCTTTGCGAAAACCATACTGTTATTCTGTCAGTATAATATTTGATGTAATAAAGCTATCAATGCGCTTGAAGATTACCTTTTCATAGATTCTAGATAGTATTGGAATAAGATTTATCGGTCTATAGTTATACATATCACATTTATCGCCCTTCTTGTATATTGGCTTACCAGTACATAACTTAAGGATATCGGGGAATGATCCCTGTTCCATTGTGAAATTAATTACATGGGTAAGAGGTCGGCCCTCGCACATGCCTTTAGTACACGTGTGCTAATGCCATCATGTCTAACTTCGTTGCTGTTTTTAAGCGATAAAATAATAGTAGCTATTTCCATTTCATTAGTTGGGGTTAGGAACATTGAATTTTTTTGAAAGGAATGTTAATTTAACAGAATTTAAATTTTCCTGTTCTAGGTTCGCCATGTCTATAAAATAGTTATTAAACAATTCGTATATTACATTAGTATTAATATATTTTATGTCATTTATACTTATCAAATCAATATCATTATATTCTTTATCATTATTTAAATTATCATTGACAATATTCCATGTCGCTTTACATTTTTATTAGAAGCATTATTTATAATTCTTTGGTTTTGTAATTTTTGAGCCCTATAAATGCACTTTTTGAGTATTTTATTGTATTTTTGTATGCGTATTTTTTAGATATTTTAGAAAATTTATAGCTTCTTCTATATTGGATATATATTAGATGCCGCTTATTTTTACACGCAATTCTAATGCATTTACTAAGCCATTTCTGGTATCTGAATTTATTACAGATCTTAACAAGCTTTATTGGAAAACAGAGTTTATTAAATAGATCAATCACGTTATGCAATTCGTTGAAAGCTTCATTAGCATTTTAATTATTATATACTTCTTAAAATGATAGGGCAGACATACAGTTTCTAAATATTGATCAAGTTTTCTTCACTGTAAGCAATTGTCTGTATAGTATACTCCTTTTTAATCAATTTCATTTTAAATGATATAATTTGGGCCGTTTCATGTTCAGATAGGCAAACAAGATGTGTGCCTGATTTTTTTTTGATTGATTTTACTGGCGATCTGGTCAAGACATGCCTTTCCACAAGTTGCTATTTATATTTTTGCGAGTTGCTGTTGAGTATTTATATGCATTTTTAAGTTAAAGTTTTTTAGAATATCGTTTAAGAGTTTTGTTTGTTTTTGTCGAATTGGTTTTAATATGTCTGTATTCCAATCGCCAGTCAGAACTATTTTATGTACTGTACTTTTAAGTAAGTTATGCAAAAGTTCTTGGAGTTTGATAAAAAACAGATTTACGTCAGAGTCCCGTGTCCGATAAATGTTAACTACCAATTTGTATTTCTGCACCGCACCACTCAAAGCTCTTAGACAGTGATAATTCTCTGCAAATGTTGAGTATTCTTGAGTGAAAGTAGTTTTTGACTAAGATGAATGGACCACCCCTTTTTTCGCAATTTCGTTAATAGTAAGCAGCTAATTTGTAATTCGGTATTTTAAGATTTACTTCATCGCCGTTTTGAATAAACGTTTCACTCAAGCATAACACTTGTATGTCTAACTTTTTATCCTTGAATTCTTCCAGTGCAGGTTTTAAATAATCTGATTTATTAAGAAGTCTGTCAATATTTTGATGCATTATTGTAAAGTTGTTATGGATGAAAAAATTCTTCCCTATTCAAGTCATTGTTGTTAGGGTGAATTTTCTGTGGTGTTATTTGGGGGTCGTTTGTTTCTTTTCTTTCTTAGTTGTGTGATGTCTCAAGATGCGAACGAAGTGTCTCATTAGGTACACTACTTAAAGTAGCATTAGGCAAGTGATTGTTGTTATTTTCACTTTTAGAATGTATCATAATTCCTTTTTTTCATTCTTCTTCATTCTTATATTTTATGTAATCAATTTCGATATTTATTTTGAATGTCAGCTTTTATAAATATGTTTTAAAATTATTATGTTTATATGTGGTCATGTCAATAAATGTAGAGTTGTTATATTTTCTACTTAACATATTGTGACAGCCCAATATTATTATTAATAATTAAATTCAATATAAAGGGGCGTCAAAAATAGTCTTAAAAGATATATATTAAACAATAAAATTACATTAATAACCATAAAGTTAATATAAATACATTTCAGACATTAGACCAATAACATAGTAAATTAAAGGCAAAATATTGTCTTCCATAATAAATAAATTTATTAAAAACTTGAAAAAATATTTAAAATAAGATAAATAATAGAAATACAAGTCGAAAATATTATAAAAATAAAGATAAATAACATTTATAAGATAATTAGAAAATTTGTTATTGAAGAAAAAAGTCTTGGAAGGAGTTCACGTATAAAAAAAAATTTTCCTAAGTTATGGAAGGTGTTCATGTATAGATGTCTTGTATGGAGGAGCTGTCGGAGATACATACCTGCAGTTGTACATATATATGGGGTGGTCGGGAGCCCGACTGCCTGAAGTACTGTAGCACAATGACTAGTCCTTTATTAGGGACTTATGATAATAAACTCAATGATACAAAAACAATACTATAGAAGGTCTCTATGATGAATATGCATTACAATAGTAGGGTCGTGGGTTCGAACCCTATATATTAATGACTTATGAAAGTAAGGTCTATGATACAAAAGCAATACTACAGAAGGTCTCTATGATTAATACGCATTACAAAAGTAGGGTCGTGGGTTCGAACCCTATATATTAATGACTTCTGAAAGTAAGGTCTATGATACAAAAGCAATACTATAGAAGGTCTCCATGATGAATTTGCATTACAATAGTAGGGTTGTGGGTTCGAACCCTATATATGAATGACTTATGGAAGTAAGGTCTATGATACAAAAGCATTATTATTGAAGGTCTCCTTATCATAAGTATCGATGGGGTGGTCGAGTGACCGACTGCTCCTAGTACTGTAGCAAAATGACTAGTCCTTATTAGGGACTTGAAAAGGAATATTATGGTGGCGTGTATGCTGCTTCACGAGCAATTGGTCCGAGGTAAACTTGGACTCGATAACCGATGTGTCCTAGACATATCATCTTAGTGCTGGTGGTAAGCGGGTTTGTTGTAGCGATACGGCTTTCCCGTGGACATCGCACACCCATACCGTATATGGGCGACATCGTAGCGCATAGCGATGCGTCGTCTATAGTTCGGATTGGGATGAGTGTGTTTGGTAAAACTTTTAAGTGTAACAGGCATACTCAACTTCATGTCTTAGTGAATTAGCGCTACAATACGTGGAGTTCTGTTCATTGGCGTCTTAGTAGCGTGCTACTATGATACGTTGGTGATATTTTTTATATAACAACAATAAAAACTTTGTTACCAAAATTGATAGGGGTCATGTGGGTGTGTTGTGAGGGGGGCGCCATCCGTATGATAGTTGCATTGATGCTTACTGCTACTTGCGGTATTGCGTCTTGTGATGGATCTGCGGGTGTGCTGCGCCTGATTCGACGCATTCCTGTGGTTCTGGTCGATGGAGGTATACAATTAACATCTTAGTGTCGGTGGTAAGCGGGTTTGTTGTAGCAATACGGCTTTCCCGTGGAAATCGCACACCCATACCGTTTGTGGGCGACGTCGTAGCGCATAGCGATGCGTCGTCTATCTCTCGGATTGGGATGATGAGTGTGTTTGGTAGCACTTTGAAGTATAACAGGCATACTCAACTTCATATATTAGTGCATTAGCGCTATGATACGTGGAGTTATGTCCAATGGCGTCTTAGTAGCGTGCTACTATGATACTTTGGTGATATTTTTTAGTAAACAATAATACAAACTTTGTTACCAAAGTCGATAGGGATCATGTGGGTGTGTTGTGAAGAGGCGCCATCCGTATGATAGTTGCATTGATGCTTACTGCTCCTTGCGGTATTGCATCTTGTGATGGATCTGCGGGTGTAATGCGTCTGATTCGACGCACTCTTGTGGTTCTGGTCGATGGAGGTACGCGGGTGGTGATGTCTGCTGGGATATATGGGGAACCTTGGGATGGTGTAAGCCCGACGATAGTCGTATTGATGCTTGTTGCGTTCTTCAGCGTTGCGTCTTTGCGATGGTTGTTTGGTGGGACACTATTCTCAATGGCGCTCTCTGCGTCTTGGTTTGACTCACACCTGAGTAGCTTTGCCCAAGTCGGGTCCCTACATTACGGGGCTGCAGACTGTTTGCCCTCCACGTTGTTTTATATAACAACATAATATTATATCTCTGTAACGATGATCGAAAATGCATTTACTCAACGTCAGTGACACAAACCCTTTTTGATGGCGAATTATTACTCTTATCTTATAACTGCCTTCTGGCTATATCTGCCGTTGTATTGGTTGGTGGAGCATATGTGTCGACCTCATGCGGGTGGTAGCCGGCGGGAGGATCTGAGGAGACTCTCAAGGCTGCGGCTGAAATCCGCACAACGTGGGACCCCATTCCCTTGAGGTGAGCGGTAGACTCATGACACGCTCTGCGGCTAGTAGCCGTGCTGATCATGCAATTGGTGGTGATGCCATACACTTACATCACGTCTGCAGGAGCGGCGGTCTGGCAGGTGGTGGCGCTCAGTCCAGTGTGCCTATTTGCCTAAACCGTGTGAAGTACATTCACTGAGGCTGGATTCGTTCGTATTCTGTATGGCGTTTGCATGCATTGACATGCGCGACTTCGGTCGATGTTTGTGCTTACGCACTAACAGTGGGCCAAGCCTCTTATACTGGTTCGCCAGTTATTTTGCTGTGGACTACGGTCCAGTTCCCGAATTGACGTTCCCTATGGGGGGAGTGCATCAAAATGGTTGGCACTCACCGTGCACGGCGTGTGTGCCTCTCCTACATTTTTTAATAAATATAGGAGAGCGAAGCCCTTGTATCGAGTATTTTGTATAAATATATTTTGAGCCTTTTCCGAGCGGGAAGGGATAAATAATATTAAATTAATAATGTAAACCTGATACAAGTGGAATTGGGACGTTTTATGTCTTAACCTTTCTCGAGCCCTGTCTTCGTGAACGGGGTTCACTTAGCTTATAAGGCACTACCAACAGCTTTCAATTGCTCTAGCGAATATTCATTCTTCCAAAAGACACCTAAAAGAACTAAGTTACTAAACAAATACAACGTAAATAAGGGTCCTAACCAAGTCGATCACGCCAAAATATTACAAACGGCCTATTATTAAACCTTTAGAAAGATCATTTAGAAAGATCAAAACTAATTTTATTAATCTTGGTCGCAAATATATATAATTATTATGTAAAGGGGAATATAACACATTTAGTATTTAATATATATTTATTATTATGAGAGGGGGGAAGCGTTACAATATGAAGATCATTATTTAGTTTTTTATACTTAGATTTCGATTTGTCTTTACATTTATTAGGAGACACTTACAGTTCTTATATTTAACTGGAAAATTTCATATATTACTATATAAAAAGATGTGGATCATTGTCATTAGAGCTTACAGATAAAATTATTGCATCGTCTTCATTCATATTCTCAGGAATTACATTGTAATTCATCATAATGTCTCTACTTTATGCTCGAGACTTAATCACGCTGGTAACGTTATACAAGTCGTTGTATTTTTCATAGTGATATTCAAGTATTTTGATTGCCAAACCGCGAATTTGCTGATCTCCTAGAATAGAGATGTTTCTCTTCTTTGCTTGATTTGTTTCCGCAAGTTCTTCCTTGTTTTCGGATTTCCCTGCATTAAGGTCTTCAAAACTTTGATTTACTTCCGATGATGATCTTGATTCATATATTTCCTTTCGTTTCTTGCGTTGTTTAATACTCGAGCTACATATTTGTTTTGAGCTACAATTTCGATTGTAGATTCAAAATCTTCTGTTTTAATTCTTCCAAATCATATGCCGTAATAGTTGATAATTCTGGACAGCTTCTATTAAGTATTTTATTACAGTTGTCTTCATCATCCTCATCTTCCAAGGAATTATCAGCCAGTGATTCAAATGAGTTTGACGTTGAGATATTTATAACGCACTTATTTCTTATAGTGACATGCTCATCATTCATAAGGAAAAATCTCTTTTCAGCTCCTGCACAATCCATATCGTAACTGGTATTGCATGAGGTACATATTAAAAATTGCTTTCTTGGAAATTGCTTTGAGCACTTTCCACATTTTCCAGTCATTTTGCAAAATTGGTTAAAAGATGTACAGAAAAAAATATAAAAACAAACAAAAGGAAGAAAAACTCGTTATGCAAGATTCGAACTCTCGATTTTACTAGATAGGTGCGTCTTAAAAATTCATTACTAAGACCGCTAGGCTACACTTGCTACTAGTACACAGGGTGAAAAATGCATACAGCTTGATGCATTACAGATTGTCGGAATAATTTCTGTGACCATATAAGGCAATAACGTTTGCACTCGTTCAATAGATGAGTCACACGTTAACACGACACAGTAACGACAGTTTATTTAGGTTCTTTATCACCTTTGTACTGTTTTTAAATCACTTATTTACACAAAGTTTCTTCTGTCAATATAACACAGTCTCCTCAATTTTGTAGACGAGTGGATATAGTTTTTAAAAGAAAATTTTCACTTTTTATAACGTAAATAATTATACACATATGGAGTTACGATACGTGTTTACGTGCGCACGCAACACAAGGACTCGACAATATCCATACTACATATACGATCAATAATATTTGGAAATTTGCTTAGTTCACTTCAATCGGTCAAACTGTTCAAGACTCTTACAAACATCCAGACACATAGGGCGGCTTTCTGTGACTTTACAAACGCCAAGATTTGATGCAAACTCAATTTTCGAAGTAGGAGTAAAAACAATAACTTCCCTGTTTTTGAAAATTTTCAATTTTCTTAGCGGGAAGTTAAAAAATGGTCGAAGATACCATAATATGCCTTTTTCTTATACATAAGCCACAATAAGGAATTTTGTGATAAAAAATTATTAAAAATTAAATAGTAATTTAAGAGTGTTATTATTATGCATGGCAAATTAATCCTTACGAATGAAAGTTACTTCATCTCAAGAAAATATTATGAAAATAAACTTTGCTGTTCATAGCATATTATTAAGACACATAATTTAAGAAATAACGAAAAATTAAAATAATTCAACACTTGTTTGGCATAAACCCTAACTGCCCGAAGATAAACGCTTCTTTTAGCGATGTTAGTTCAATCATCATAGCTAAAAACTGGTAAAATTAATGGAGTACTTTTATCTATCGGCATATTTTCGTTATAGAGCAAAGTTAAATTTTATCAACTTTCCCTCACGCTCCAGTGTGAGCGTCCTTCGATGTTTTTTTTTTTATTTTATTTATTCATTCAAATGTAAGTACATTATTTTTACTATTATCTCGCCAAACTGCAATCAGTTTGTCGGCGAGTACACGCTCTTAAAACTATATAATATCATTATGCACAATCACCTACAAAAACACAATTAATTACAAAAAAAAAATAATAACCTTACCTTACTACAATTTCGCAAAATTTAGAAATTATTAAACTAAAAAATAAACAACAACAGCAATAAACAAATCAAATAAATCAAACATAAAAAACGATTAACAAAAGTATGTAACAATGTATGTGTTATAGCTCTGTTAATAATGTCCTTTTCAGAGAGGATTTTAATAAATTTTTGCTTAATTTACTTTTATTTTTATTTGGAGGCGTTTCTCTTAACCATTTTATTTTGTTATATATTCTGGGTACAATGTATTTATTCAAGCGTTGTCCATAATAGTTATTTGCACTAGGCTAGTTTTTTTCCCTTACCTTACGCGTGTTGTAGGTGTTAGTAATAGGTACTTTATAGTCGTCAGTATAGTAATGTTCAATTGCTATTAAATATTTTAACCGTGTTTCAACAGGGAGTATTTTACACATAGGAAATAATTTTTCATATTGTTTTTTACAGCTTTTCTTATCTTTTGAATTAATTAAAAATTTTATAATACGTATTTGTAGGCTTTTCACTTGTTTTATATAAGTACTAAATGTACGACCGTACACAATAGGACCATAGTTAATTAAAGATTCAATTAATGCATAGTAAACCACTAATAGAACATGTTTACTTACTACTTTTCGAATTTGATAGAATTTGCCTAAAATGGACCTTAATTTTGAACATACTTCTTCAATGTGTAATTTCCAATTAAAATTACTATCTACCAACAGTCCTAAATATTTGTAACTATTAACAAATTCTATTTTGGCACATTGACATGATAATTTTTCCCTGTGCAAGCACTCATAGTCATGCCCTACAATACCTATTTCTTCATAGCGTACATTCTTAGCTAGCCTGTTGTATGGAGAATGTAAATGCATACACTTTGTTTTTTTCAAGTTCAATATTATGCCGTTATCATGTGCCCACTGGGTAATCCGATCAAAGTCTTCCTGTATTTTAACGCAAGCTTCATGTAAGTTTTTGGAAGCATACAATAGGCACATGTCATCGGCGTACATGTAGGTATCGCAGTGATGCACCACATTAACCACACTGTTCACCAGTATAATGTACCCTACGGGGCCGTATACAGAACCGGTTGGTACACCGAGAGAGATGCGTTCTTCAGCGCCAGTCGTCCCACTCACCATAGTGCGAATAGTCCGATTTGATAAATAGTTACGGAACCATTCGTTTACAGGGCCCCGAATTCCACATTCCTCCATAGCCCCCAGAAGTACCTCGTGGTCCAGAGTATCAAATGCCTTTTTATAGTCTATAAAAAGAGCCACCACCTGTTTACCATTATTAAGACTGTAGTTAATTGCTTCCGAAAACTTAATTAACGCAGTACTAGTACTCCGTCCTCTCCTAAAACCATGTTGACATTCAGTAATAATGTTAAATTTCTCTAAGAATCTACCCACTCTTTATATGACTACCTTTTCTACAATTTTATTTATTACGGGAAGAATAGCTATTGGCCTGTAATTTGTGTATTCATAATGGCTGCCACCTTTAAAAATAGGTCTTATTATGGATTTTTTTAATTCATCTGGATAAATACTTTTTTTATACATAAATTGACAAACTTTGCTAAAATTGGACTTATTTCATTTTTTATATACTTCAAATCCTTAACTCTAATTTTATCTACCCCTGGTGACTTTCGTTCTGATAACTTATTTATAATTTCTTTTATTTCCGACGAGTTTACTTTTACAAACCTGAAAGATACTTCGCTTGATTTAACATAACTAATTCTGTTTAGGAAATTAGTGTTACATCTATGTTTTATGCATTCTATTTCTTTTGTGAAGGTTTTTGAAAATTCACTACATATATTGTATATATTATCTATTTTACCGAGATATTTCCAGATAACACTATCTAGATTAGGTTTAAAGCGTCCTATCCACGTATTGATATTTTCCCATATTTTTCTAAAATCCCCGTTACAATCATTTATTTCCTTTTGTCTATACCTATTCTTAGCACTATTAATTAATTTATTCACCTTATTCCTAAATGAAGTGTACTCTAACCTTTTGGTCATATTGTTAGGCGATGCTTTCGACTCCCGAAATAGCATATCACGCTTTAATAATTTATCATATATTTCTTTATTAACCCATGGCTGACTAATTCTGTTATTCTTCAAAGTTATTTTAATTTTACTTTCCTCATAAATCTTGGAGAATGTAGAACATATTGATTCATATAACAATATTGGGCATAATATAGACAAAAATTGTGACCAGTCCGTTAATCTTAATTTTTCCTTAACTAACTTATTATCTATTACAAATTTGTATTTACATACTTCGTTATAGTTATTGCACACTGTATGCTTACGTATGTAAATGGTTACGTTGCATTACATTATCTTATTTTTTTTTTTAATAGGAAAAGGGTGACAGGTGAGCACACAGTCTACCCGATGATAAGTGGTTGTACAGCAACCACTTATAGATATCTACATCTATCCTCGTTTGCGAATCAAAATGAAGATGCGTTGTCAGCCTTAAGGACTAAGATGGAATGCCTCCTTTCCAGTAAAAAGGGACAGCGGTTCTCTACACTCACCATACGAAACACAGTAGCATTAAGCTGCTATTTGGCCCTGACATTCTGTGAGAGCGTGGTCCTTCCCCGGTCGAGCCGATCCATTCGTGCTACAACTGTACAATTAATATAGCTGCAACATGGCTCTACCACGTAAAAAAAACAACTTTGTTATAAACATCACAAAAAAATGTAATATTTACACCATATGCTTTTATAAGTGACTATTTTCTCAGAAAATGGTATTTTTGTGGATTATGAGAATATTTACTTCGTATAATACGATTTTGAAACTAATGTAATTTATGTATAAAACTAATATAAATTTATTGAATAAAACTATTATTTACGGATTTTATCGCGTTTAATCACTTTAATTTATTTTTATTATTATCCCGACGTTTCGGGTGATTTACAGCACCCATGGTCACGGGGGGGGGGGACTGAGATGTTTGACATCCCAATGTCATAGTAAGTCCGGCTACCTTCAGTTTTTTTAATATTAATTTTTGGTCTGATTTACGCAAAAATTAATATTAATAAAAACTGATATATATATAGGTAGTATAGATATACGCTCAAATCGTCCCGGAAATTCTTTAATGATACGTTGTCGATATTAATGAGGATCTATTTGCCGACAACATTGGCATTACAGCAGAATCACTGGGTTCCCTCAGCATTATGTTCAATGACATCAGAAGTGTCTCCTAACGGATAGATCATAAAATAAACACATGCAAGGTAAAGGGCTATGTCGGATACTCTGGTTCAACTTCAGATATCTCCTTAAGAAATCTTTCATGCAGAGAAACTGAAGTATTCTGTCATTAGTGGCACCACGCACCCATCATATCTCTTAAGTTTTAAGGTAGCTACGACGAGAAGTAAGTGGTTTCAAATATTCGTTCAAAGATAAAACCAAATAAAACATGTCCAATTAAATATCAAGATCACTATCTCACTGAAAATGAAATATTCTAGTTAAAGTTTGCTTACATCTGACAGAAGTTGTCAAAAACATAGGTCAAAGAATATTTCTCTGAAAGGCAAGCTTTGATATTTCTCCTGTGACAGACGGGAGTTTATTTACGAGTTTGAAAAGTGCTTTGCTAACTCATTAAAACTTTTTCTGACATCGGGTCAATATATCTTGCCAAGTCAGAATATTTATTTGTAATTTTTTTACAAGGATAGATTAAATTATCAACTAACTTTTCAGTGTAAAATCAAAATGCTGTCGCGTTCCTGATTAGAATAATTAAGTACAAATTATTTTACTACCTTGAAATAAAGAGGTTAACAATGCAAATAACATCATATCAATTTTATATTCTGTAGAGACACGCTGCAGCTATCTTATGTTTTCAGCAGAAATGAGTTGGTTCAATCAGGAACGGACCCTGTTCTTACCAGTGTAAAATAACAGCCTAATGCTGCTGTGTTTCGTATGGTGAGTGTAGAGAACTGGATACACCTTTCATTTATTAACAAAAAGTTTTACAAGTTAATGATGAGTACGTAACCTAGGACAAATAATCCAACAAGGTAAGTCCAACTTTGAACAAGAGCTCAATCGACAGATTCAGCTCGGCTGGGCAGCATTCGGGAGATTACAACATATTTTCTCTTCAGGTGTACCTCTATACTTCAAACAAGATTGTACAACCAGTGCGTGTTTCCAGTAACTTATGGATCTGAGGCGTATTGTTTCAAAGCTGGCCATATAGGAAAGATCAAGGTCGCTTAGCGAGCTATAGAGAGGGCTATGCTTTGGTTTTCTTTGCCAAAGCAAGGGCAGAGGGAAACAAAGCTGTAGGTTGGTAGCGTCTTCCTTAGAACATAACCAAAATAAAACAATTGCAATCTGCAATTTTCAAAACCCTGAAATATGAATAAATCTAGGGGGTGTCCTGCCGCTTACGGTTGGTATTTGTCTATCATCACGAATTATGGTTTGGTTTAAGATATTTATTTTCTCAAAAGATTTACAAATCACTTACAGAGAAAATACACATTATAAAGAAAAAAAACATTAAGCCGATTGGCGTAGTGAGCTAGTATTATTATAATAGGTCGCTAAAACTTATTTTCTAATTGAGTGCTTAATAACTTATTTAGTAAATATTACACATAAGTAAATAGAGTAGTTGCAAAAGTATTCGTACCAAAGCTAAGCAGAATTGTTGAATTAAGATTGCAACTATTCGATGGACAAACATTGCTTTATATAAAACTATATTGTTTATTGTCAGCAAAAGCAATATCTAAATAAATATGTAGCCAATTTAGTATAAATTAAGTATTTTATCAAAAAAATATTATGTTATCGTCTAAAAAATTGGGAAATTTGGAGTGGGGCTCGGCTGGGCAGCATTCGGGAGATTACAACATATTTTCTCTTCAGGTGTACCTCTATACTTCAAACAAGATTGTACAACCAGTGCGTGTTTCCAGTAACTTATGGATCTGAGGCGTATTGTTTCAAAGCTGGCCATATAGGAAAGCTCAAGGTCGCTTAGCGAGCTATAGAGAGGGCTATGCTTTGGTTTTCTTTGCCAAAGCAAGGGCAGAGGGAAACAAAGCTGTAGGTTGGTAGCGTCTTCCTTAGAACATAACCGAAATAAAACAATTGCAATCTGCAATTTTCAAAACCCTAAAATATGAATAAATCTAGGGGGTGTCCTGCCGCTTACGGTTGGTATTTGTCTATCATCACGAATTATGGTTTGGTTTAAGACATTTATTTTCTCAAAAGATTTACAAATCACTTACAGAGAAAATACACATTATAAAGAAAAAAAAACATTAAGCCGATTGGCGTAGTGAGCTAGTATTATAATAGGTCGCTAAAACTTATTTTCTAATTGAGTGCTTAATAACTTATTTAGTAAATATTACACATAAGTAAATAGAGTAGTTGCAAAAGTATTCGTACCAAAGCTAAGCAGAATTGTTGAATTAAGATTGCAACTATTCGATGGACAAACATTGCTTTATATAAAACTATATTGTTTATTGTCAGCAAAAGCAATATCTAAATAAATATGTAGCCAATTTAGTATAAATTAAGTATTTTATCAAAAAAAATATTATGTTATCGTCTAAAAAAACGGAAATTCGAACGTCAGGTTTTTCCGGTAAATAAATTATGTAACACGATTAATACAAAATATTTAAAAAATATATTCAATTAAAAATTTAATTAAGTATTTCATGTAAGCGTATGTTTTTTCGAATAATACGATTTAAAGAAATGTGGTGTCTACGGTATTTTACGATATTTCTATGAAAATATTTTTAATTTAATTCTATTAAGTAGTAAGCATTACAAAGATCGTTCTGCTATGTGGTGTTTCGGTTTATTGGAAATTTGTTGATAGCGATATTAATCAATCAGTGTCTGGCGTCGAGCCAGCAATCGAACAATACTTAATCTAAAAATATACTGTCAAAGTAACGCGATATAGTGATCGAGTGAAATTTTCATTAAAATTTTACTTTCAATAAAAAGTAAAGAAGAATTTACTCATCCTGTCTCTCGCCAATATAAGTGACAGGTTCATTTTATGTCATAAGACTGAAAAACGAGCACACAGTTCACCTATTGATAAGTGGATGCTGTGATATGCTGCGGATGTGTGTACATCTACCCTCGATTAAGAATCAAAATGCAGATGCGTTGTCACTCTGGACGACTAATTTGGAACGCCTCTTTTCCAGTAACATCAGCATTAGATTATTATTTCACGCTGGTATTCTGTAGGAGCGTGGTTCTCCTTCAGTCCTTTCGTGTAACATACTCTTACAAAATAATTTTCTCCGGTCGTATCAAATTGCAGTTCCACCGGACTATTAGAGTGATATGATAAAGAGTGCACTTGTGCTTGCGCGTAAATGGCCGCCGTGACCGGAATTCGGTCTAGAGAACGTCATTATTATAATTTGTTATACTCTTTATTTTCTTGTTGTTATAAGGAGGACAATTCTGTTCATATCCACGTTTATTGTTTTCAATCGTCTCATACGATACAAATGTAAAAACATATTGGGAAGTGGGTTATCTTCCACCGCCACTAAACGGATATACATTAAATATATGTATATAATATATATAATGTAAAATATAAATATATCTATAACGTAAAAGCCAGCAAAACGTTTCCAAGTAATATGTACAAATAGGTGATTAAAACTACTTTTACGGATTTTATCGCGTTTATTTTTCACCCATGGTCACCATGGGTGCTGGAAAACGCCCGAAACGTCGGGAATTAAAAATAAAAGTAAATAAAAAGTAAAAAATAAACGCGATAAAAGCCGTAAAAGTAGTTTTAATCATGTATAGTGTTCGCGTAAATATAAGAAATCATTATGTACAAATAGGGTTTATTAGTTAAGCACACGCTGGTTAAATTACCACCAAATATAGATTATCAGGCGAAAAGTCTCAGATTCTAATACGAAGGCTAATTTGAACAACGCTCACGTGTCCGGCCCAATCGAGGTTATATCAGACTTAGAGCACCTTGTATTAGGAAATGGTTTCGTATACATTTTTATAGTACATATTTGGTAATGAAGTAGGTGCGATATTGTGATATAGTTGAATGTGTACAGCAAATTTATTGATAGGTACAAACAAGTAAACTTTCTTCCAGATAATAACTGAATGCTGGAGCTCTTAGATATCGACATCTATCCTTGATTAAACATAAAAAACTGTTACGACTCAAAGGTGTCAATCAAACACAGGGTTGCGTGGCTAAATAGTTTTTCCAAACGTTCTTAGACAGTTTCCACAATTACCCAATATTTTAACAAATCTTACATTTTCCCCCTTCAAACCTTGGTATTTCTCTTATTACGATTAAAAGCACGCAAAGCTCGTGAAGACACGCCGGGTCCGGGCGCCGACAGTGTCGGCTAATTGTGCAAACTCACACCGATGAATCGCAGCGTTTGGTGGCGACAACACGGCATGGCTCGCAATTTTGACAGACTTCCTCTAGATCCTTACCGAGACTGGGCCAGTAAACATATTTCTTGATAAGTTTTTCATACCTAAGTGATCATCGTGAATCTCCTCTAAAACTCGCGTAGGTAGTACTGGAGATATAATAAGTATATACTTGTATAGTAAGCAACTGAGATCAGTAGTCATCTCTCTCTTACGTGCGAAATACGGATTTTCTTCTTCGCATCTCGCCACGGACAGTTAACCGAACATTCCATCGTCATGGGAATATGGGAGAGTGAAACCCTTGTATCGGTAATTTTATGTATAAATGTGTTGCGAGACTTTTCCAATCGGGCAGTGATAAATAATAATAAATTAATAACGTAAACCTGATAAGTGGAATAGGGAGGTTTAATATTCTTAACGTTTCTTGAGGCCCGTCTTCGTGAACGGGGTTCACTTAGCTTATAGATCACTACCAACGACGTTCGATTGCTCTAGTGAATATTGATCTTCCAAAAGACTCCTAAAAAAACCAAGTTACTGAACAAACACAACGTGAACAAGGGTCCTAGGTAAGATTATCACGTTATAAATATTACAAACGACCTATTATTAACCTTTAGAATGATCAAAACATATTTATTGATCCTGGTCCCATATATAGATATAGTTAATATCTATAAAGGGGATAATATTATATGAGAAGGGATAGAAGCGTTACAATATAAATGTTTCAAGTGAAAACTCTACTCCACCACTTCGGGAAGCAAATGATTCCTCAATCCTTGGCAGAGGATAATAGTCCAGTTTTAGTTGAGGCTTAATAGTTATTTAATAATCCCGAAATATCCGTATATACCCACACTCCTTGGCAACTGGTACTATACTAGGATTGATTGACGCGATATATAGTGCCCTCTCGCTCGAGACGCACGAGTTCTTGCTCATTACGCGCGCGCAACGCGAACGGTACGAGCCTCGTGCAAACACGTACGGGTTTCTTATCCATCAGCTCTAATTGAAAAGTTTTTTTACAAGTACCTAATTAATCAGTAAATACCTCCGGAAACTCAATAAATAATTGACTTTATATGCATCGTCAAAAATTTCTTTAAATTTAATTTGCCTTATGGTAAGAGCGCGAATCCGCTCCGTTATTAATAACGTATAGTTGTAAATTATGAGCACGAGTCTTAACCACTTGCACATTGACATAAATGTAACCATAAATATAAATCGATTAGATACGGGAGCATGAATAGCAGTGTAAAATAAGGTAATCGACATTAGATGATTTATTTGCAAAGTTTTGTTTATAAAAATCTTCAATGGTAGCCGAAATACGGCTGCCCGTATTAACTCTAGGCGATGACGGTCAAAATTAATTAAAATGAATTATGGTATAATACGTGCACAGATTACCTCCTAATAGATACCGCGTCGTGGAATATTTGTTCTGTTTCGATGTCACCAAATTTCGGGTTGCGGGGGACGTGTCAAATGCGCTGTGATTGGATAATTCAAGGTTGAACTTAGAATGCTCCGAACCATAGTGATGAGACAGGTTTGGGACGTTGATCGATAAATTTGGATGAATTGATCAATTTTTATTTGAAATTTATTAAAAAAATAAAACGGTGTATATAAATAAAAGAATATATATATATATATATATATATATATATATATATATATATATATATATATATATATATATATATATATATATATATATATATTTGTACATGTAATCTAATGATTTCTTAAATTTACGCGAACACTACACATTGAATAAAACTATATAATTATATGGATTTTATCGCGTTTAAATAATTTATGGTCACGGGGGGGGGGGGCTTAAATGTTTGAAATCTCAATTTCATAGTTAGCCCCGCTATCTTCACTTTTTGAATATTCATTTTTGGTCTCGATGTACATAAAATGAGCTTACAGTATCTTGTATATGACAGCACCCATCCACCGACTGTGGCCGGCTTCACTCGGTCGCTGTGACGTAGGCTTAGGACCCAAAGCTTTTTGTCTTGCAATACTTGATTGACATGCTGAAACTCGGCAGCCAGATGTATTTTGTCACAGATGCCTTGTGCTCTCTGAAACAAATATTTACACACAGTAGCAAACTATGAAGAATGATGGTGTTGCACCTAAAAGTAATATTATTAATTAAAAAACCATACGGTACGTGTATCAAATTTAGATGAAATAATAATTAATAATAATAATAATAGGATAGTTTTATGGTTTATAAATCCGTTAAAAATAGTTTAATTTCGACGTGTAACATTCACCTAAATATTAGAATATCACGTTTCAATCAACCACTTAATGCTATTACTTATTGTGTAATTTTCACCACTGGTATTATACTTTTTTTTTAAATGTTAAAGTCCATACTAAAACTGGCAAGTATAGAGATGGTATAGCGGAATCCAAAAGCCTTCTACGGTTTTTCATAATATGAAGATTGTCTTCTGTGAAGCGTCTTGAGCATAGCCCACTATTTTTGGTGGGAAACCATTGGTCCCCACGACATGTAGCGTCGATCCACATCTTTTCCTTTCGGGGCATTTAGGAAACCTATAAAATATAGGTACTACAATTATACGCCACTATTTGTATAAAATAATGACTACAAAAGAAAAGTAAACGATGACCAAACAAATATCGACTTATAAATAACAACACTATCGATACACGTGCTGTCGTTAGACAAAGACAACTATTTTAATTTACGTAATGAGTGAAAGGGACATATTAAAAAAGGCATCAACGGGTGCTCAAATGATATCACTTTAAAACATTTAATATCCAGTGTAAGATGAACTCCGGTGCATTTGAAATAGTTTAACATGATAAGAATAAAATTTCCTGACACTGATCCGGCCGATGCTGCTTGCGGCAGTGCCAGCAGGCCGCCGCACCGTCGCTGCCACGTGCTCCTGCTCGCAGCGCGCTCGCCCAGTTCAAACCCACGCTCGTCTCGCCGCCTTAGCCAGTGGCCAAAGTCGACACCATCGCTGTTGTGACACCGCTCACCTCCGCGTGTTTTTCCGCAGCCTTGAAAGCTAGAGCCAGCTCGAACGCCTCCTTGTATTTAGTATTTTTTTCGGAAAATACACGCGATCGCATCGCTACACTCACAAAGCCCGACATAAATTGATCACGTTGATTCACCTCCAGCGCCGTCCCGAAAGCGTAAGCGATTTGCTTGGATTTTGTCTGCGCAATCGAAATACATATTCTTCGGTGATTTCCAGCCGCTGGAGTTCAACATGTTCCGTCAATAATAGCACCGATCCTGAAAAGTCATTGATTTGGGATGTATCGGCGAGCACAAATCATACATAAAAGAATACGTTACCCCTCCCCCAACCACAGTTATTAAGAGGAGGACTTCCGTTCATCTTTAATTTCATTTAATATTACAAACTATTCTACTCTTTTAATGTACTTTGGCCACTGCTTAGAATGAATGTTAAACGGCTCACGTCTTCCAATCAGCATAGCGTCTGGGTTAAAGTTTCTCGTCATGTATAGTTCACACGCAGTAAATAACATTCTGCCAGTATGAAGACTCAAGGCGTCAATGAAATACAAGGTTGCGCGGCTGACTGGTTTATTCCCCAAACGTTCTAAAACAGTTCCACAATTACCTTATATTTTAACAATTATGCCTCACAAAATGCCTCATTTACAGTAAAAAGATACCTGCTTCCAAAATCAAAAAAAGAAGGTTTCAGATGCTTTGTAACCTCTAAGGACTAAGATGGAATATCACTCAGCCTTTATTTATAATAGCTCTTTATACCTTTCAGACTGGAGCACAACAGTGCTAGCACTGCTATTTATAATATATGTCCCAGTGCTTGGCACGGATTTCCTTTCATTTCCGAGAGGGTTTCTAGAGCAATTAGTCTACCACCCTGCTCCAGTGCATATTAGCGTAATTCACATTCACTTTTGTACACAAATTTAATCCTCAGAGATGCACAGACTGGTTTTTGGTTGTAGAGCCACGCTGCAAATAAATTATAATTGTAACACGAATGGGTCGGCTTGACCAGGGTAGTTCTACGATCTCACAGGACAGGACACCAGCGTAAAATAGCAGCTTAATGCTGCCTACCCCTTTGGGTGACAGGCGTGAGTGTTCATGATATGATAATGATATGATTATGATATGATTATGATGATAATTCAATATAGAATATAAATAATTCAGTTTAGCTTCACCCCGGGCTAGGAAATAAACTCTGTCCCCTAATTTGAAAGTAAATTATCATCTATTTCGGTCATGTTTGTGTTTTACATGAATTATTTTCCAACGTATAAACCAGCTCACAGACATATAAAAATATTAAAAAGCACTGTAACGCTAATGTGTTTTATATAGCAGTCTCAGCAGAGAACCGGAGACCCTTATTATTGGATACAAGATATTCCATCTTAGTGCTTAGTCAGGAGTGACAACGCATCTACTTATTAATTCGTAAATTAGGATCCCCGTATAGAGGCGGGTAAAAATACACACTACCTCATATCTTCCCGTGGATGTCGTAAGAGGCGACAGAGGGAAAGTGAGGCAGAAGATGCGCAGCAGCACCTTTATAATAACAGAAAAAGTAATAAAAACCACGGTTGTCAACACGCTCGCCATGAGCAACGACACAAATCAACCACTCCCAGCCCTCGGCGGCCTCGCTATTCCTGGCTACGGTGGCGACCATGGTGACGGCGAGGCAGAGGGTGCAAATAATCTCCGGAATGGGTTCGGTTAACACCTATGACGACTCAACCTGGCAACATATAACGCACGCACCTTGAAGACTGATGAGAAGATCCTGAAGCTGGAAGAAGAGACAGACAAATTACGCTGGGATATTAGAGGATTATCTGAGATCCGAAGAGAGGAGTAGGACACGATAATCTTCGAATCCAGTAACTTGCTATATCACAGGGAGGGCAACCATCAGTCTGTCCCAAGGAGGTGTCGGATGTATCATCCAGAAGTCTCTCATTAATAAAGTTGCAAAGATGATGATGATGATGATGATGATGATGATGATGGGGGACAAGGGACCAGCAGCTAGCTGATTTTATGGAGAAAAAATTACTCTTTATGGTGAACTCTTTTTTCCTGAAGCGGCCCCATAGAAAGTGTACCTGATCAAGTCCCGACGGTTATACAAAAAATTAGTTTGATTGCAACCACTTACTGTAAGGTGAAATGTGTGCTGAAATGTGTGAAAATTTTCCAGGCTTCCAGTAGAAGAAAACTGGCGATAGGTGCTGCAAAACTAACTTTTTGCATTTTCTTGATTTTAATTTTAAACCGGGTAATTAAGTTATGGATATTGCAAAACTAACGAAGCGTTGGAAAATCGAAAGTTAAAGTAATGTGGTAAGCTCTTTAAATTTTTTTGCATTCTATTTCTATTTGCGTAAATATAAGAAATGATTACGATATACTGGCATTAGATCAAGGTTTTTCCTCAACTCGTTCGGTTACTCGATAAACGTGTAAGAGGCATCCATCTTCTCGACCCGACCGTAGCGGTCCGTTCACAGCTGCTACTGATTCGATTAAATAAATCGTTTCGCTAGGATAGTCATTGCTAAGTTGCTTACCTTTATGTTTACGATAAGATTGAAGAGATGGAAATGGTTTTACAACTTTGACGATTGGAAATGTAGGCCTCTTACAACGGAGATTTTTTAAAGAAATTAGTCTGAACCTACTATGCTCCTGATTTTTTGATACGATAAGGAGACAAACCAGCACACAGTCTACCTGATGGTGAATGGTTGCTATAGCTTATGGACAACTAAATGTACCTTGAATACGAATCAAAATGCAGGTGCGTTTTTCGTGATTTATTTTACTCTTTCAAATTTATCTTGATAATTTTGACAGCTCACTGTAGGGATGGGGTGGTGTGGAATCACATGTGGTTCATAAAGATTTTCCAGTAACACTCTTTGAACTTTTTTAAATTCATCTCCACATGATATTCTATTGTTTTTGTTGATTTGAAAGCCAACAAACAATTGCATACGGAACCATTAGCCGTCCATGTATGCGCATTTATCAGTAATTGACCCTTCCCTTCGTGCACTTTGGTGACTGTTTATGTCGTGTCATCAGTCCACGCTTTTGGTAGAGTGTGGATCGCATTAATCCACGTCTCTTCCAGAAACACGACTTTATACCAATTTGAAATATGGTTTGCTTTTCTCAAAAAGTCCACCTGTACAAGGCAATATATGTGTGCTCCAATATTATTTTTCTTTTATCGTAATTTTATAAGCGAAGCCAATTTTGTGTAGTATGGTGGACAATGACTTATATATATGATATGGATTTTATTGCGTTTAATTAACTTATTTTTAATTCCCGACGTTTCGGGTACTTTACAGCACCTATGGTCCTCCCGTGAATTAAAAATAACTATAATAAAAATAATTAAAATAAGTTGATTAAACGTGATAAAATCCTCATTTATAGTTTTTTTAACGAAGTATATTCGATTTATTTCAAAACCGACTTTTGATAGACTGTAGTTGTTCGTTACGGCATGGCATAGTTTAACATGGAAAATCACTATCGTATGTGGGCATTACCATCCATAAAGTACAACAATATAATATGTATAACAGTTTATGAAAAAATACGAAACTTTCTTTGAGTATTTAACCAACCAATTGGTTTAATACTCAAAGGAAACTTCATAGGCGTGAGCTGTCAAAGTCAGAAAGGTCTCCTTTAGCTTGATAACACACTAGAAATGGTTTATAACACACTAGAAATCTCAATGACCCCCAATGGTGTTTCATGAAAAAAAGATACCAATTTATTATAAATGGCCTAAAGACATTTTGAAAATTTAAACGGAATCAAGAAGTGTAAAAAAGAGTTGTTTTGATATTTGGGTTCAGGTCATTGGTTCGGGTAACGTAATATTTAAAAAAAATTGTATTAGAAATGTGCAAACTTGGAAGTAACTCAACCCGAGTTGGCTCGAGTTGAACTCTGTTGAGTCGTTGAGTTAAGTCTGGTAACTCGAATTGAACTCGAGTTACGCAATCCAAATTAGCTTAGCAAAGCTGTGTCAATTTGTCACAAATTATTTTTATATTTGCTCTTCCATCAAACACAATCATTATTACTAAACTTAATAGGTAGTTATATATTTTTGGTTTGTGTATCGACAGTCTTCATAAAATAATAAAACTCCAACGTTATGGCATAGGTCTTAATGTTATTAACAATACTATCACAACTTACACTTAATCAATTTTTTGATATTACATAATATGTCAATAAATTGCAAATCAAAAAATCGAATTAGTAACTCGAGATCATTACTAAATTGTAGGCAGATATTGCATTGACCGTAAGATAAAGATGTTCATGACAAAAAGTTTCATGACTCTAGTCATTTGAGTTAATTTATGTATGTATGTCATTCTAGTTATACACAAGTTTTCTCATAAATGGACTGATTACAGTTACTGCATCGAGTAAAAGTTTATCACTAGAGTTGAGAGTAGCGATTACTTTAGTTAAATCATTTTTAAATATTTATTAACTAAGTATAATATGTGGCAATATGAAATAAATTAAAAATAATAAATATTTATTTATCGTGGTATTTACATATTTTTGCATGTTTGTAGTATTTAAATAGCTTTAAACTGATTTTTACATATCTTGTAAACCACTTTCATCACAATATAATTTTTTTGAAAATAAAGTCACGCTGACGATTTTATTTTTGTTGATTATTTTTATCACTCGTACTTTAAACAAACCAGCGAATGTCAATCCCCTTATAAGTTATGCACTACTTTTACAGAGTAACAAAAATAATCAGAAATGAGAGTACAACCACGATATTATGAATCAAACTAAGTTCATATTTGTATACAACGTGCATCATGAAAATTTCAATTTGAATGCAACCTGTGATGTCGCCCGCGGCAGTAAATTAAGTAAATTAGTTAAGTGACATCTATCTAACGCTCTCCGAATCTATACAATGCGCCGAGTTTACTCGATTACTCGGTAAAATTTAATTTTACTCGATTACCGAGGTGGACAAATTCACTCGATTAACGAGTTGGAAAAATTCACTCGATTCACTCGAGTAAAGGAAAATAGGGTTCCAAATATTGCATAAGTTTTTTAAAGATTGTGGACGGCGGTAATCTATGTTGAACTCTATCAAATTTTATTCATATCGTCGTATTAGGTTGGTGAATTTTGTTGTTGGTTCATCCTCTTTTTCCTTCCGGATACAATCCGCACATTTTCAAGGCAAGAGTGAATAGGCTTTTGTTACGATAATACAGTGCAATTCACCATCTTATGCTCCATCTCCACTTACCGCAGATGAGATTAAGATCAAATACTGGCTTTTAATAAGTTGAAAAAACCTGCAAGTCCGCCAGCACGTACTTTAGCAAAGTGACACTGCTCCCTTATCTCAAATCGAAATAAGTAACCTGTGTCCAGCAATGATACGTAAAAATATCTGGACTAACTTTTATCTTTAATTTAATAAATACAAATAATATACGTGATACATACGTGATAGAACCATGCTCCAGCTACATTATGATAGTAACACGAATGGGTCGGTTCGACCAGAGACCACGCTCTCGCAGAACACTGGCGTAAAATGGCAGCTGCATATTGCTTTGCATTATATAGCAGCAATAAATAGCAGCTTAATCCGCTGTGTTTTGTATGGTAAGTGTAGAGATTCGGAGACCCTTTTTAACAGGAAACGAAGCATTCTATCTTAGTCTTCAGCGGTGACAACGCATCTGCGTTTTTATTCGAGGTTACATGTCAACGTTATTCTATAAAAAAATTAAAAAAAAGATTCATGGGTTCAAAAGGTCATGGGTCATATCAGTATTAGAAAAGCCCTTTTTGGGATTCCATAATCAGAGACCATAGGTATTACAAAGCTATAGTTAGACATTGTTATAAAATATAAATATTGCAAACTACATCTAAATCTTAAAAGACGATTTTTTCGGGTACCTTCCATATAGGAGTTTTTTTTTCTACCTACGGAGTGTTGTATAGGTCTTATAAAAATACTGAAACAACATTTTTTTGATTCATGTGTCTGTTTGCGAAATATTCAACTTTAAAATCGTATTTTTTTAAAGTCATGTGTCCCTGCCCCTACCAACTACCTGTTTCTGGAAATGTGATAAATATACAAAATAGTAATATTATACTATTTTGTAAACTATAATAGTATAAAAGTTAAAACAAAAACTATCACAGCTAAATGAGCTAAACAAGTTAGCGAGTAATATTCCATCAACTTATAAAATGCACTTGGATTAGTAAAAATTTCGGTGCAATTAGTTAAATATTATGGAAATATTCAAAAGAAAATTTCAATATATTCTTTGATTATTTATTGAAATTGGTAGTTCAAACCACAAACTATAGTGTTGCGCTCTCGCAAGAAGAGTAAAATAAACTTCACGTTAATATGAAATTCCTATAGGTACTCTAAAACAATTCAATGCAAAATGACCTTAAACTAAAACTGTAAAAAGTAAAGATTTTTTTAAGAAAATGACTTATGCATTAAAACTATAAGTAAAACATTTATATTTGTGGTTTACGTAGAGTTGATTGATCGCTTAGATACCAATCCTGAAATATTAAAGGCCGGCAACGCACCTACAATTCCCCTGGTCTTACAGCTGTTCATGGGCTGCGGTAGTCACTTAACATCAGGTGAATCATATGCTCGTTTGCTCCCTCTTCTATAAAAAATACCACTTTGCTTTTTTTAGTAGTTAGTTTAGTAACAAGTTATTGTAGGTCTACAGATCCATTCGTGATTCTTTCGGTATCAGCGGAAGACTCTCAAGATAGCTTAGGGCAGTGGTGGTTTAGGGAAGTTTCGTTACGGTTATGTATATACTAGAGTTACACTGCCAGGAAATAATTGATGGATTTATTGAATGAATGAATAAACTAATTAATTAAGAGAACAATGATAATTTTGGACGGACATGGCAAGTGACCAAGGGTTTCCCAACAGGGGGCCTCATAAAGGCGATATTTGCGATAGTTGCTACGCTTGGCACGCCGTTTGGCAATTGTAGTACTAAAGATTTTCATTTTACTATTTTGAGTTTTCCCACTAACGGCAACAACTGGGTATTTTTAAAGTTACAGTCTATATACGTCCCACTGCTGGGCACATGCCTCCCCTCATTTCTGAGAGAGTTTTAGGACAAGGAAGTGTCCGCCTCGCTACCCCAATGCGTGTTGGCGAACTTCACATGTCTTTGAAATGTTTTTTTCCTTATTCCTCAGATATGCAGGTTTCCTCACGATGTTTTCCTTCACCGCCGACCACGTGGTAAATCAGCACTTAAAATTGCAATTAACAATTTCATTAGTGCCGGCGGGGATCGAACCCGGGTTACTCGTGTTCTATTTACAGCGAGCGTTAACCATCTGAGCTACCACGGCTCACTGGATAAATTTAATACGTTCATGAGTTTCAGAAACATTAACAAACTGTGTATTTTCTGTTGGACTAGAATTAAGAAATTCGGCGAAAATCCATGTGTCACTGTAGAATTACAAGTGTATCACAAAAAACATTTAATTATGTTTACAAGCATACATTTGCATTAGGAGCATCGACCGTGGTGTGAACCGATATGTGGGAAAACATTTAATCCTACTGCAACGTTAGGTTTGTCCTTCTATCAAAGTCGGAATTCCAAGACCTTTTCGTTTGGGTAATGAAGAATGCTTACATCACTACATACATTATTAAATTTATACGGAAACCTCAAGTTACGAGTTCATCATACATTATCAGATTTTTTTATATCATATTCGTTAAACATAGAACCTCTAGGGTACGTTATTAAACGGTTCTATTTTCTTATAACCCACATTGTACGTGAGCGAATTATAAATGAGTTGTGTAATCAAAAGGAGAATCTTCGCACCCGATAACCTTAAGGCTTGTGGCCCGCATTAATACATGACAAGTGATGCTTTAGTTTTCTTTTGCATTCGTGTAAGTTGAGTGATTACTAAACTTTATATATCAGACAGACAAATATATACTTTTACCATCCTTCAAGAGTAATATTCCTCTACCTGATGCAGGAGTTTACAAACTTGATTGTGAATAAGGTCTCTTTGACATTTACAAACAAAAATATTTTTAAAACCCGCGCGATAGTACATATCTGTGGAAATGCTCAAGATCTCTGTTATTACGTCACATCTGATAGACCACAAATCCTCGCAAAAGAACATCGACTCCCACCAAGGTTGATTATCAAGGCTACTAGAATTAAAAACATCAAAATTTCAGTATAGAAGATGGTTGCGTACCACTACAAGACTTCCAGATACTGTAAGCTCTAAATGATTACCACGCAACCACCATGACGAAAAAATTTATATTCAATAGCATAATATTATGTAGACTAACTATGACATCAGGACGTCAAGTAAAAAGCTAAAGTTTATTCATAATAATATGTATTAAAAATACGTTAAGTTTTTATAATGTTATGTATTTTAATATAAACTTATTATATATACACTTAAGGTTTTTGCAATTCTTCCCTCTAAAACATTAAATATGTAAAACATTAAATCTCATACACTTCCGCTAAATAATTGTAATAAAACCAACTAAGCGCGTGTCGGGTCACACACAATGTAGGGTTCCGTAGTTACCTGACTCAATACGTAAATTCATTAATTCAATCAATAATTCCATCAATTATTTCCCGGCAGTGTTACTCTAAGATATGACCGTAACGAACCTTCCCCTAAACCACCACTCCCCTAAGTTATCCTGCTATTATCCGCGTAAACCGATGGTACCACGAATGGATCTGTAGACCTATAATAACTAGTAACTAAAAAATAAGCAAAGTGAATGCCAGGATCGGTCTCTTAGCGATCGATCGTTTCTACCTACACCCCAAAGGTATACGTTAAATTATAGTATTAATATATATATTGTTTTCTTAAAAAAATGGTTATTTTTACCGTTTACAAAACATTACAAATATTTAATGCAGCTAGTTTGAGGTCATTTTTCATGGAATTGTATTACATCTGAGAATTTTATATAATGTTAAATTAATTTTAATGTTCTTGCTAGAGAGAAACACTATGAGCAAGTTATTATGTAACTATAACGCATGTGTGAACTATAGTTTGTGGTGTGAACGTGAAATAGTATATATATGAACCAACAAATTCATTAAATAAAAAAGGAAAATCGGGCAAATGTTATTTGAATATTTCCATAACATTTAACAAATTGTAACGATTTTTTTACTAATACGAGTTCATTTTATAAGTTGGTAGAATATTACTTGTTAAGTTTACTTAGATGTAATGGTTTTCCTTTTAACTTCATTATAATACAACCACAACCAGAAACAGCTATTAAGTTGGTAGAGGAACCCATGGCCTTTAAAAAATACGACTTTAAAGTTAAATATTTCGCAAATAGACCCCTTAATCAAAAACATGTTGTTCTATACCCTCAATATTTTTGAGAGACAGATTTAACGACACCCCACAGGTAGATAAAAAACACCTAAAATCTTAAAAATTGTTTTTCAGATTTCATTTCACAACTTTGTAGGCGTGATTAATATGTATAATTATGTCAAATTACAGTTTTGCGAGACTCTCAGAGGCATCACATTATTATTATTAACTACTCTTAGCGGTCAGCCGCCGTAGAGTCTACATCACCTGAGGATGCCTCGTGTAGAGGCGAAACACGTGTCGTATTATCGTAGATGGTGTGTCTTTCCGGGAATAGTGGTGTTGGAAGTAGTGGTGTTGGGAGTAGTGGTGTTGTGAGTAGTGGTGCTGGGACTAGTAGTGACGGAGTTAGTGCATGCAATTGAGGGAGGGCGGGAGGTGCTCTTCAATCCAGGTAAGACACATCATTGTATTTAGTTAGCGGAAGATTACAAATTATTCAATATCTTTATTATCATAATAACAACCCTTCATACGGCCACTGCTAAACATAGGCCTCCCCCAAGGAATACAACAAAGCACGGTCTTAAGACACCTGCATCCATCGACTTCCTGGATGTCTTACCAGATCGCCATTTCATCTAGTAGGGGGACACCCTGCACTTTGCCTGCCGGTACGAGGCTGCCACTCGAGAAACTTTATTCACCATCGATTGTTGGTTCTTCAAACTATATGGCCGATCCATTGCCACTTCAGCGTACTAATTCGTTGAGCTATGTTGGTCACTCTGGTTTTACTGGGGATACACTAAGCGCAGCACACTCTTTAGCCCGCTGAGGGACTTTGTATTTGAGCGTGTCCCTGTTGTAGTGTTTTCTGTGACATACATACGGTAGTGTAGAGCCACGATGCAGCTGTGGAACCCGGCGTGTTACTTAATCCATGATGTGAATTTACTTTTTTTATCAGAAATATACTGTGAGTAAATATTAAATAGTAAATGTGTATTATGTTCGTGTAGCATTCATTTCAATTTGATTTATCAAGGAATATACATTACTGTTTGCACTTTTGTTAAAGTATTGTTGTTACTTTAAGTATAATTAAGCATGTTTGCTTAGTAAGTGTCACGATTAATCAAAAATCGATCTTTTAATGATCGACTTAATCAAGAACCGATTCTGGTGTTTGCGATAAGAATCGAATCGGAGATCGATTTTTTAAGTGAATCCATATGCCTACTCGGAAGTCAATGACGAAATAGCGTTTCGTTCCATGGTCACTTTGAACTATGTGATTATAAATAGTATTAAAACACGAAGTTCTCAGTGGTGTCTGTTTTTAGGAATAAATATGTAATATACTAATAAATATATGTGTTTGACAAATAATCTTTGTAAAAATATATTTTTATACAAACTGCAAAAATAATTCATTACACGCATTTTCCCGTTTTATAGTAATTCCATCTAAATCCTCAGGGGTGACAACGGATTTGTATTTTAATACTTAATCAAAGATAGATGTAGATGTCTTAGTCCAAAATATCCGCTTACCGTCAGGGGGGAATGTATGCTTGTTTGTCGACCTTATTCTATTAAAAAGATAGATAGCACCCTTACAACAAAGTCATGTTACGTAAAACTGTTGGTAACGAAATAAAGTCAACTCCAGAAACATTATTCATGACGTCTGGTAAAGTTTTATCAAAGCGTGAAAAATAATCTGAAAAATCCATAAGTACACACTAAATAAAATTTTGGACACAAAGAAATGTTACATTTGCCTTAGCACCCGGGGTGTTATTTATGTCACATTCATTTTATCTCTCACAAAATGTTTGTCAAATATGCGACATGTTGCGGTGAGATCTAAGCAAACACAATTATTTATATTTTTGATGTGAATCATTTATTGGCGCACCTTGGCAGTAAAACATAATCCGTGACAGTAAACGACATAACCAGGAGCGATATCAGGCGTAATACCTACAACTTACGTGCTTTACGTGCACGGAGGTTCAACACCTCCAATTTCTTGATTCCTGGCTGCTATTGAGAATTTGTTGATAATAAATCCGATAACAGATTTTTTAACGGCCCGACTTGGTATTTAATAAATCGGGACCACGTTATCAGTAGTCGCGATTATGACCACTTGACCTACGAAACAGTGTATTATAAATACATCTACAAATTTAAATGAAATTTAAGTCTGTAATATCAAAAAGCTGCATTTTATTGAGCTAAAGGAGCTTACTTGCATCCAATTAAGACACGAATAAATATTTTTTTTAAATGTTTGCCTGACTGACTACCCGGTCTAATCTTTGTAATATTATTTAACAAAACCTCGAGACTTTTGTAGAAATTGAAAAATTTATAAAAGAAATGGTCTTTGATACTTAATTTAATCTAAATAACTCCGCGTTTATAAATCCTACCCAGGCGAAGTCCAAACGGGTTATAAATAGGTAAGAACGCGTTATATTTCTAAAGAAGATTTTTGTTCATAAAAATCACTGTTTAATAGCATATAACTACGACTCGGAACACTTATATATAATACATTTTATAAATTAAATTACTTTTGACACGTTAACTCCAACTTAACACGTAGCAATTTAGGACCGGATTGGTTTTCTATGTAGTTAGTTTGACTATGTTATTCTTTAGATTTTTTGTTGGAAAACATATGAATTTTGTCGTGAAGTTTTGCAGTATTTAGATCGGTTAAAAAATAAAAATTAATATTTCTGCACCTCTTTAAGATTTTGAACGAAGTTGTCGCTCGGGTTAGTAATAATTTTTGATTGTTTTTTTTTTTAATTAAATTTTTATCTACTCACTTCATCATTTGAAACATTGTATTATTGTTAACTAGCGATCCGACCAGGCTTTTCTTGGATAAGATCTACTATTGTGCTGTTATTATTATTTAAGTTAATTACCAAAACCATTTATTCTATCATTTTTTTGATTCCCTCAAAATACTCCTTTTTCTCGAAAAAATAAAACCTAGATCACCCCTGTCATTAATTTTTGTCTGTTCGAGAATTTCCATCTCAGTTGCTTCGGCGATTCCGTAGAGTAGCTCGGACAGACATACAGATGGACATATTTTTTTATAGGAGAGGGGAGAAACGAGAATACGACTCACCTGATTGTAAGTGATTACCGCCGCCCATGAATAGCTGCAACGCCAAGGGAATTACAGATGTGTTGCCGGCCTTTTAAAAAGGAATAAGCACTTTTCTTCAAGGTAAATTGGTTATTCATGTCTCAATAGCGTGCAAATAACCGCCGGAGTTCAAAAGAAAGTTGTTTTCACACTATAGACAGACAATTCAATTTTATTTATATGTGTAGATAATGTACAAAATTAATAGAGTATCTTTTTAATTTTGTTAACTAATATTTTGTGGTTTTATTATGATAATATTTGACTATCTATTACGAAGTAATTATATCGGTGCGTCTATAAAATAACGGATGGATGAGAGTTTTATCACGCCATAGCATTGAGGATATATCGACCTATCCCACCTACTCGTTTGTGCAGTATAAAGTTTTTTGTTCGGGAAATTCCGTCTAATTAATTCCACGACTAAAATCGTGCTACAAGTGCTAAGACTGGTAAAATGACAGTATCGTGTCATTTTACCAGTCTTAGCACTCGTGTGTATATATACTTTTAAATTTAACTATTTTATTCTTTGTAGTAATTCTTCTAGTGCAGGCACAGAGGACAATGTAGCTGAGATGCTGCTCTGTGTTACAATGAGATGGATGGTGTTGTCGCTTGCACGCTTTGGTGTTATCAGGTAATTACGTCCCTAATGTTAAACATTGTTTAACATTAGGGACTAGGAAAAATGGTATGGACGAACTGTAATTGCTCCCTACTGAAATGCATTCAGTACATGCATGTATTCACCACGCGGTGCAGTACGCTTTTTTATTACCAATAATGATTAATAGCGTTAACAACAGAGCAAGTTGAACTTTCGTTCTTACACTACTATTATTTTTAACAATTTACCTTCTGATGTATTCCCGATATTTCATTAGCAATAAAGCAAATACATATTAGGAATGTGGGTGTAAATAAGCTAATAAGGAAATCTGAAACCTGCTACAGATAAAAAAACCTTAAGAGTTGAAAATATTCTTTGCAATAATTTGTATTTGCAATTTATTTAAATTAGTTTTTAAATGTAACTATTTAACTCCTTTGAGTTTACCACAATTTAACTAAAATGTCGTTGAAATACTTATTTACATTAAAATATAATGCAATACATTTTTTCCACAATTCTTTTTCTTTGAATTTCAATTGATACCTCTATATTAAACGCTAAAAACAGGTTCGCAGTTAGCAAAGGTATCGCCTGACATACAGTCACATTCTTTATTGAATATGGCAAGTAGCTGCTGCAGTCCTTTAAGTCCTTTTTAGGATTAAAATTTTCAATATATCGAGATTTATGCTCCCCGAACGTAGCAGCGAGTTCTCGCATTCACTAAGCTGCTGCATTTATCTTCTTAACACGAGCGCAGAAAAATCAGACAATTGTTTGAGCTTCGGATTCAATAAATTGGTTTACTGCAATGTCTATTTTGTGCTTTGGCGATTGTATATCGGGTATGTATATCGGAATATAGAAAATTTATACTCTTTAATAGTGACATGTCTCTACTACGTCTGAATAGGTTTCGTATTTTTACAAGTCCATTACGGCTGTTACCCTTTAAAAATTCTCCAAAGAATGTCACATAGAAGTAATTCACAAGCAAAAAAAAAAGCATCAGACAAGCAAATTCGAAGTCCACATGATGGTAAGTGGCTACAGCCTTTATACACAGATTGACAAAGGGTAAAATACACAGCGAGTATAATTTTATTTCCAGCACTTTTACGAATTATTCTAAAAGCGTATATGAGCTTAAGTGCGCGAGCTTTAAGTTACAAAAGCTTACGTAATCTAATAATCGTATGTCGACCCAGTGTCAATTTATGAAAGCCAAGTGTGATAAGAAATTCGTTTCAGGTCCTCACGACACAGGCATGTATAAGGACCACAGAACTAAACACTATTGTTTATACACTCCAGCTAATTTTTATGATAAGATCATAGTTTATAATTATATACTAAAGCATTAAGACCACTGTACTTCCATTTTATAATCTCATATTATATGTTATAGCAGAGAATACATTTTTTTTCTTTCTTTTCCATTATTTCATCTCTAGTTATTTATTATAGAAAAAGGTGAATAATACATGAAATAATTTTAATCAATTAACTATTTTAGTGTTATTATTTGAATTTTCAATAGTTTTATTAAATATTAATCCTGATATAATTAAAATTTGATTAAAACTACTTTCACGGATTTTACCGCGTTTAATTTTAAGTTATTTTTAATTCCCGACTTTTCGGTTATGCAGAATGAACTACTACACATACTATACTATCATGAATAGTAATTAAAAAGCTGAAGGTACTCCGGGTTAACATCGACATCGGGACCGCAGTCACCTCAGTACCCCGTAACCTTGGTTGCTGGAAAGTACCCGAAACGTCGGGAATCAAAAATAATTTAAAATAAAAATTTGTAATTAAAAAAATTAAATTTATTTATAATTAAACGCGATCATATCCGTAAAAGTAATTTTAATCAATGTGTAGTGTTCGCGTAAATATAAGAAATCATTATAATTAGAATTTTTTAGGTTGGGGTGGGTTAAGTTTAGTTTCTTAAATTAAATTATTATTTTATATGGTTTAGTATTTTGTTATCAAAATATTAAATCATATAATGCTGGGATATTAACTGCCTTATCTTATCGAGTTAGAGCTGTTATAATTTAAATAGTGATTCCTTGGGTAGTAAATTATGGAAAATGATTATAACGGAATTTCAATAATTGTTGCGGCTATAACTAATATACCTCAAATTACTTTCAGTGCTTAATTACCAGCTGCTATAGCAGCTCCAACTCCTGCTTCAGCTTCAGTTCATTCTTCTACATTACTTACTGCTAGGGTTTATTTATTAATTCGATTTAATTAATTATAACTTTTTTAAATTATTATTATTATTATCTGCATTAAAACATTTATAACTTTAGAACGCAAATAATTGAATTTCTTAAATTCTTTAGGATTAAAATTTCAATTTATCGAGATTTACGCTCCTGAACGTAGCGGCGAGTGTTCTCGCGGCAGCGTTCACTAAGCTGTTGCATTTATTATATATTTATTATACATATTTCTCCTTAACAGGAGCGCCAACAATCGGGAAGCTGTTTGAGGTCCGGATTCAATAAATTGGTTCGCTGCAACGTTTGTTCTTTACTTTAGCGACGTGTTCAGAATATGTTTATCGGGATTTAAAAAATTGTATTGTTTACGGGCGAACTTACTCATTTCATTTAGATTTTTAAAATAACTATTGATTACTATATATTTGTGGCAATTTTCCTATTTCAAAAAAAAAACTACTACGTATCCATATTGAGTATATGGAGACATAGTAGTTTTTTTTTTTTGAAAACACTGCTCAATTTTAAGATGCGGGTATCTTTAATAGAGACACATGGAATTCTTTAGAGGAGGCCTTCATCTTCACTTGAGGAGGGGTTCATGCAAACAAACTTATATATTATTATCCAGATATAAACTTTTTTTCTATTCACTTATTTTTCATTTTCAGCATGAAATAAAAGGCTTATTATTCTTTATTATCTTTGAAACTTGTTGGCCAGTTTATCCATGTTAGTTAACATCCACAAAAATACTAAACTAAAATAAATGTTGCTCTATTAAGAAGGTACTTACTTCCCTTAATAAATAAAACAGTATTTAGGGAATAATAAAATTTATTCAAAGTTATGGAACAGTAACATTTATAACTTACTATATCTACTAGGCTTACTAGGCCGTAACAATTCAATCCTTCCGTAAATATTAATCCATCGAGTGTGTATATCTACTATTTATTCTTTAAGTCCGGATATCCAAGAAAACTGCAAAAATGGATTTATGGAAATGAAAAAATATCAAAAAAAGTACCAATAGTAGTAAATAGTACACTATTGGTAAGCTGACATAAGGCAAGCGCAAAATCGGATGAAAAAGTATGAACATAATATTTTTTACTTTTAACATAAAATGGGTCTACCCAACTTACGTTTGTGAGTATTGAGGCGTGAGGTGATATAGTACAGTAATTAAGAAGATCGAATCTAAAAACTTTATTAGAAATTTTTAATGTTATCCTATCATATAGAGGGAATAAATTCACAATTTAAAAAAAATTAAAATTCAGTTTATTCGTGTGTCCTTAAATTATTATTTTTCGTTATGTTTTATCGCCTCTATTTAGCTTTTCTTTACGCCAAGTACAAATTTAAAAGCGACAAAATTTTCCGGCTTATCGGTATCGGTAAAATTTTGTTATACCTCTAGTGCAATATCTGTTGATTTTGACACACCAATATTTCTTAATTGGTAACGTCAAAAAATATGTGTTGACATTTATACGTGTGAATTGATATGTTAGCGTCATATTAGTTGCTACACGGGCTCCGCCCACTCCCCAGTTCTAGTATATTATATGTATATGGTATTCTATGGTCGCATCGCACCGCCTGGAAGGGTCGCTATGTAATGTTGGAAGGTGTTAAATAAAAAGGAGATGTGCTATTCTTGCTATGACTTTAATTATACTACTCTAAACTTATTCTACTATCGAGAGAGCTACATTACAATTGATGCTAATAAAACTTTTATCTATGTCTATAATGAAGTTAATCAAGTTTTTGTAATAAAATGGGACAGAAAGGTTCTCGAATGACAACATCGTACCGGTATGCGACGTGACCGATGGATCTACTCTACAAAGATTGTGCTGTGTGGCATTCCTTGAGGGAGGCCTATGTTTAACAGTAGACTTGTGAAGGTCTGTAATTGTAGATTTAGTTATTACGATTCTTACAGATAAAGAAAGAATATAAGCATTCATTCAAATCACAGTCAAATTAAAAACCTTCCTATTTTTTGAACTCATATAAAAAGCTTCTTAACTTAAAAAAAGAACCTAACGAAATTCCCGAGAAGTTGTAAGGTGCGTCAAATTATTTCACGAACAAAGTTAATTTTGTTTTAATTCTTTTCCTTCGTTTTCTGGATCATAGAGATCACTTTTCAAAGGACTGAGAGTTTTTTATGTTTTAAATATTTGTTTGGAAATTTTTTTCATTTGTATAATTTCTTGCGTGGAATGAGTATTTGTATGGCCTGCAAATAATTGATCCGAGTGTGGATTTTTGTCCTTGTTTATTGTTTGTTGTAAAGTGCTTCCACTTTTACAAATAGGTATATATCATGCCAAATCCCATTGTTCCTAGTAAACACGTTATCAGAATCAATTTTCAAATGAATAGAAATAAACTTAATTCGGAAAACTCCAACCGTTGGCGCCGTTTGTTACATACGTATACCTGTACGTGTAACCTTATGAAGTTTAATAAAGGATCTCCTTGAGACTGATTATAAAAACGTGGTAATTCGTGTTTTATTATTATAGTTGTGGCACAAATAGGTCGGCTCGACTTGGATAGGACCACGCTCTCACAGAATACCAGCGTAGAATAGCAGTTCAATGCTGCTGTGTTTCGTATAGTTAGTGTAGGTAACCGGAGACCCTTTGTACTGATAACGAGGCGTTCCATCTTAGTCCTCACGGGTGACAGCGCATCTTGTCATTCTTAATCGTGGATAAAAGTAGGCGACTATGTGCCACAACATCCACTTACCATCAGGTGGACTATACAAACGAACGTACAGTTCATCTGATGTTAAGTGACTACCACAGTTTATGGGCATCTGACAACTACAGCCATCTTCAAACCTTCGAGGTATAAGATGGAATGCCTCAACGGCCTGTAATTATACTAGCTCTATATACCGTTAAGGCGCAAACATAACTGTGCAAAACCTAGCATTTAGCGGTAGAAATAGGTAAGACGTTTAGCATCTAACCAGATATACCTTTAAGCGGAAAAGAAGTCCTACTGAATAGAGAATAGGTGAATTTGATTCTCACTATAGGATGAAATTAAAATCACTGGTATATTGGCACATTCACATTGAGGCAGTAAGGGTGTTTTAGGCATTTTATACAAAAAGTCAGGAGCTTATAATTTTACATGTAACTTATACTTTCAAGTAAAGTATAGAATTTTATTTTAACATTTTGCCAGACTGCATTGCAGATAAATAATATGTAAAAGTGCATTCCTTTAATAACGGAGTAAAATAAAAGGAGCTCGCGTTAAAATGACTCGCATTTATATAAAAAAGTTGTCTTCTATCTTTTAAAACTGCGCTATGCTTAAACATTTTTATTTAAAGAGAAATGAAAGTAAATATTTCTGAAATGAGCGGTTTTGATACTTTTTATCATGTATAATATTTTATTGACTGCCTTGTTAGTCTAATGTGTTTCGTATAGAATATGAATGAGAAACGGTCACACAGTCCACTCGACGGCATTTGGATGCAGTGGGCCATAGACAATTACAAAAATGCGGATGCGTTGGCACCCCTGAGGACTGAGGTGGAATGCCTCCTTTCTAGTAAAAAGAGTCTCCGGCTCTCTACACTCACCATACGAAACACCGCTTTAAGCTGTTATTTTACGCTGGTATTCTGTGAGAGCATGGTCATACCCCGATTGAGTCAAACCATTCGTGCTACAACCATAATGTAGCTGCAGAGGGGCTCCACCACTTATAAATACTTATAGGTGGTGGAGCCCCGCTGCAGCTGTATATAACTATACAGTTAGTTTAGTTATTGTATATGTGTAGTTATTTTAAAAGTAGTATAGCCACACTGCCGCTACATATAGCACCAATGGGTTGGCTCTCATGGGGTAGATTCATGCACTCCCAGAATACCAGCGAGAAACATCATAATTATGCTAGTTTGTTCCGTATGGTTAGTGCAGAGAACGAAGTTCCTTTTTAATGGTAAGGAGGTATTGCATCTCTGGCCTCAGGGATGACAACGCATCTGTACTTTTATCCTTAATTGAAGATATATGTCGATATCTGTGGCCACAGCGTCCTCTTACTACTAGGTCAAATGTGCTCTCGTTTGTTATCCTTGTTCTTATAGGGATAGATGTAGATGTGTATGGGCCATATATATCTATCTTCCTTCAGACTGGAACTTATTCACTTAACTTCTTACTTACTTACTACTTACTACTAACCTAACTTCCTTCAGTGCTATTTTGTGGCAGAAATAGGAAAACATGTTTTACTTTATTCTAGGCAGAAAATAAGTCCTCACACTTGGGAAATAGTGATATTAATACCAATTATAACTCTCGCTAAACCTTATGTTGTAAGAAATTTAGGCATAGCTGAAATTAGATTCGTGATTAGAAGCTGAAAAGACTCTTTGCCAGTTAATCTATATTTTAATGTGTGTACAACAAGCATCTGTAAAGTTAATGAACTCATTCATTCACATATACTTTTTGTTACGTACGATTCTTTTTTATTAGAAAATTAATATATTTCAACTTTTATTTACGTTAGAAAAAAAAGACAAAATACAAATAAACCCGCACACCCCTTATATAGAGAAGAATTACCACTCAAATTGTATGCGGTTGGCCACGAGTTTTTTTTTAAAAATTTCTCTTTTTAACTCCTCCTCTATCCCCCCCCCACCACACAAGAATGCCACCCCCCGAACCCACAAAAAAAAAACAAAAAAACAAATAAGGAAAGAAAAAAAAAAAAAAAAAAAATTAATTTTATTTTTTTTGGGTGGTGTTAATTTTTTTTTTTTTTTTTAAAAAAAAAACACAAAACGTCCCCCCCCACCGGGCCCCCCAAACCCCCGACCAAACCAAACCAATAACCTTTTATTTTTTTTGGTTTTAATGAATATAAAAAAACACTTTAAAAAAAATAAATTGTGGTGTACTTATTTTTTCACAAATTAAGGAAAAAAAGGTAAAAAACATATTTTACATGCATTTGCACATAACCAGATTATTTAGTGCCTATATTTAAAAAAATCATTATCTTTTACAAACTTTCAACTTGAACTAGCAAACTTAGTACTGCAAGACTACTTGCTTTGTTGTTATCTACAGTGATTTTGTCTTTACAAATTAATTTTAAAAATATAGGTTATCAATTAATTTTACTGTACCAATAATTTCTCATTGATTAAAAACCAAAAAGGGACATGTAAAACATTCATGAATATTTTTATTACTTATGAGATCACAGTGTTCATTCCTATTAACGAAATATGGATAAGAAAGTAATATCGTACAAACGAAGTTAAAACTATGAGTTAATACACACAAACAAAAACATTTTGTTACCTGCAACAAAAAATGGATTATGTTTGACAATCGCAAGTACTCAGCAAGTTGGGTGGATCCTAGTTCAACACCTAAACAATGCCATAAACGTAAACTTACACCTAGAAAAGTGATGGTCACTGTTCAGTGGTCCAGCACCGGTGTGATTCATCATAGCCTCTTAGCAAACGGGATAAGCATTTCTGCAGATATGCACTGCGAAGAACTGAACACAATGGGGAAGAAACTCGCACCTCTCCAACCTGCTTTGGTCAATCGGTTGTCGTCGCTGCTCCAGCACGACGACCCGCGACATTATACTGCCCAACAGACGGTCTCCAAGTTACAAGAGCTGGGTTTGGAAGTTCTCCTTCATCTACAGTAGTCACCAGACCTTGCGCCTTCAGACTTTTACTTTTTTCAGAATTTGGATAACTTTTTGTCGGGAAAAAACCCGAGAGGCAATACAACATGCCTTGGTAGAATTTCTTGTCCAGGTGATTTCTTTATGTAGGGCATCAATAAACAGCTCGTTTGTTGGTAAAGATGCATCGATTGCATGGGTAATTACTCTGATTGATATAAATAAAAAATATAGAAAAAAATTACTTTAACTTATTTCATAAAAACGGCAGTTTCATGGGTGTAGAACTATTATGTAGTGTTGGCGTAAATATAAGAAATCATTAAGCAGTTCGAAAGTTAAAATATTTTTAAATTTGCGTGATCTTATTACGGAATATAATAATAACAGGAACCAATATTAAATATGAAATAAGATTGAGATGTGCGGAGACGTGGGGCCGCAGTATATTACACAATTTGTCACGGATGTGGGTAAGAACCTTTTTTGCCTTTTAAACACTCCCATAATTAACATTTGATAATAAAACATAATGTTAGTAGCTAAGGTTGCATAATAAATTTACAGAATCATATATCTTCAACACAACAAGATGAAGCTCACCTTGGCTCCTTGTTTTTGGTTATTCGGGGTTGAAATTTCCTTAAACCCAAAATTTGAGGGACTCATTGAGTCCAGGGCCAAAGCATCTGCAAAGAAGTTACGTGTTCTTGTAATGGTTCGGTGATACTTCTTGTTTGACAGTATGGCTGTCCTATTTGGGCTGGTGCTGCAAAGTTTTACATATTGGCTAAACTCAATAGACATGCGTGCTAGGAGGCTTATCGGTGTCCTCAATATACTTTAAACCAACCTTATAAGTCTCGCGCACAAGCACAAAGTAACCAGCCTTTAAGTGTTTTACGGGATACATTTCGGATACATTTAGCAGGAATGGCATGACGTAATTCCTCTCTCCCTTAATTAAATACCAGATGCTGAGCTGGTCTGAATCCCTTTGTTTTTATTACAACACGCATTTGAATCAAATAAATTGCTTTATCGTTCGTAAGCGTACAACAAAGAGTTGAATAAGTTGTCAGTATCTCTTTCCATCCGAGTACAATGAAGGTAACTTCAAGGTAGGAGGATAAAAGGGCTTTTTGGAGCTAGCAGATAGAATTTACTGCGCTTTGCCATCTTCAGCTGCATCACCTCCTACCATCAGGTGCAAAAGTAGTCAGGCATTGGCTTATTATATTAAAAAAATATTCATGAATGTCTACAAGTAGATCCAAAATTATTTTTTTGTTCAATATTATTCATTAACGCCTGGCTGCGATGTTATGAACCGTTATTGTTAAATGCAATTTTTTGTAATAATTTTTTATCTGTAAAAATAGTCGCTTCTTACGTCAACCCGAATATTAAAATAGGTTAATTGATTCGCTTACAAATGTATAAATGGAGAGTTTCAGTTACTGTGATGATTCGCCGCGTAGTGGTGGCTATTCCACTACCACATATCATTCTGTTTGTGTCATTAAAGCAGAAATGAAACAGAAGATCGACAGTTGCATCATCCTTTTAACAGTGGTAGAGCCACGCGGCAGCTTTGCTGTTGCACGTATGGGCCGGCTCAAACCGGGGTGGTACCACGACCTCACAGAATACCGGCGTGAAGTGGAAGCTCTGCTTCCGCGTTTCGTCTGGTGAGTGCAGGTGGCCGGAGGCCCAAATCCCCCCCCCCCCCATCAACATGGTAGCGGAATTAAATAATGATCGACTACCCCAGGAGGGTACCAGCACCCCTGGAGAATCCCTCGCTGAGCATCCACGACCATGTTTCTCCACTTCTGAGCGTGGATGCTCAGGCTGCCCCGCGTATTCTGGGGGGGGGGGGGGGCAAAATTCCGCTCAAGACTACAACTGCTCGGGGAAAACGGAGCAACAAGACCAAGGCGACCCCTGCCACGCTGTCCGTGAATTTCTGCAATATCAGGGGACTTCACTCTAACCTAAACGCCGTCCACTACCATCTCGAGACAGCGAGGCCGGCTCTGCTCTTTCTGAACGAGAAGCGGGTGTCCTCTCCGGCTGATGTCTCGTATCTCTCCTACCCGGGGTACAAACTGGAACACTCCTTTGTGCCTCGGGCTGGAGTTTGCGTTTACGTCAGAGAGGACATCTGCTCTCGACGCCTCGGCAGACTTGAAGGTTCGGACCTGTCCATCCTTTGGCTACGCGTAGACAGCGACGACCATCCGCGCGTCTACGGGTGCCTCTATAGGTCCCATAGCGGTAATGCCGAAACAGACCGACTATTCGACCACGTCCAAATGGCTGCAGATTCGTTGCTACAGCAGATCCCCTCCGCAGAGATCGTGATCCTCGGCGACTTTAACGCCCATCACGCCGAATGGCTTGGTTCACGTTTAACCGATCATGCGGGGAGATCTGTTCATGATTTTGCCTTGGCATATGGTCTGACATAATTGGTTACTTCGCCTACGCGGATTCCAGATGTGGAGGATCATGCACCTTCCCTGTTGGACCTTCTGATGACCTCTCACCCGGACGGATATCACATATCCGTCGACGCCCCTTTAGACTCCTCGGACCATTGTCTTGTCCGGAGTGTGGTGCCACTCACGCTGAAATCGCGGTTGCATTCTGCAGGCTGCCGCCGTGTTTGGCACTATAGGTCAGCCGATTGGGATGGGATGCGGTCTTTCTTTGCATCCTACCCTTGGGGGCGGGTTTGCTTCTCGCCGGATGATCCCAACGTTGTTTGCGGATTCTGTCGCTGATGTGGTACTTCAGGGTATGGAACTTTTTATTCCTTCCTCTGTGGTGCCCATTGGAGGCAAGTGTCAGCCATGGTTTGGTCGCTCCTGTAAAATAGCATCATGCTATAAGCAGGAGTGTTACCAAGCCTGGGCTGATGCATAAGCGTCCCGGGATGTAAACACCAGCGCTCTAAAAAAGAAGTATAATTCCGCCTCTAGGTCCTTCAAAAGAGTCATTGCCAAGGCAAAGTCAGAGCACATAGGCAGAATTGGCGAGAAACTAGTTCGCCTTCCTTCTGGAACCCGTGCATTCTGGTCTCTCGCCAAGGCTGTCCAGTGGAATTTCTGTCAGCCATCTCTTCCATCTCTGCACAGGGAGGACGACTCACTGGCCCATACCGCAAAGGAGAAAGCCGATCTTCTAGGCTCTTTCTTTGCGTCTAACTCGACTCTTGATGACGGGGGGAGTACTCCGCCGACCATCCCGCGGTGTGAGTGCTCCATGCCGGAAGTGCACTTCACACAGCGCTCGGTTCGCAAAGCACTCCTCTCCCTGGACATCCACAAGTCGAGTGGGCCTGACAGAATCCCCCCAATTGTGCTGAGGACGTGTGCTCCAGAGTTGGCACCGGTTTTAACGCGTCTTTTCCGGTACTCCTATTCCCTAGGTGTAGTCCCAAAATCATGGAAGACGGCTTACGTCCACCCGATCCCTAAAAAAGGCGACCGCTCTGACCCGTCCAACTACCGGCCAATCGCCATCACCTCCTTGTTCTCCAAAACAATGGAGTCCATTGTAAACTGCCAGCTCATGAGGTACCTTGAAGATCACCAGCTGATTTCATTCATTCATTCATTACAGCCCTTCACAAGTCCACTGCTGAACATAGGCCTCCCCCAAGTAATGCCACAAAGCACGGTCCTCAGCCACCTGCATCCATCGACTTCCTGCATATCTTACCAGGTCGTCACTCCATCTAGTGGGGGGTCGCCCTACACTATGCCTACCGGTACGAGGCTGCCACTCGAGAACCTTTCTTCCCCATCGGTTATCGGTTCTTCGAGCTATATGGCCGGCCCATTGCCACTTCAGCTTACTAATCCGTTGGGCTATGTCGGTCACTCTGGTTTTACCGCGGATATCCTCATTTCTGAGTCTATCACGCAGAGAAACTCCGAGCATAGCCCTCTCCATAGCTCGCTGAGCGACCTTGAGCGTCCTCATACGGCCAGCAGTGAAGGACCACGTCTCAGATCCGTAAGTCATCACTGGCTACACGCACTGGTTGTACAATTTAGTTTTTAGAGATTGAGGTATACCTGACGAGAAGATATGTCGTAATTTCCCGAACGCTGCCCAGCCGAGTTGAATCCGTCGATTGACCTCTCGGTCGAAGTTGGACTTACCTAGTCGGACTATTTGTCCCAGGTAAATATACTCGTCAACAACTTCGAGCATAGTGCTCCCAACAACTACCGGCATAGGTGTGACATGGACATTAAACATGATCTTTGTTTTGTCCATGTTCATCTTAAGACCTATCCGTTGGGAGGCACTATTGAGGTCATTGAGCATAGTGCTTAAGTCCTCCATCGATTCTGCCATAAGGACTATATCGTCGGCAAATCGAAGGTGAGTGATGTACTCGCCATTGATGTTAATACCGTATCCTTTCCAGTCCAGTAGCTTGAAAACGTCTTCCAAAGCAGCGGTGAAGAGTTTCGGGGATATAACGTCACCCTGTCTTACACCTCTCTGCAGTTGGATAGGTTTCGAGCTCTGGTTCTGTACTCGGATAGCCATCGTAGCCCTACTGTACAAACACTTCAGCACTTCGATATACCGACAGTCAACTTGGCACCGCTGAAGGGAACTGCAGCACCGCCCAAATTTCGACGGAATCAAAGGCTTTCTCATAGTCCACATACGCCAGGCAAAGTGGCAAATTGTACTCTTCAGTCTTCTGTACAATCTGCCGCAGGGTATGTATGTGGTCTATGGTACTGAAGCCTTTTCGGAAACCGGCTTGTTCGGGAGGCTGGAAGTCGTCGAGTCTGCGTGCGAGACGATTCGTAATGACTCTCGAAAACAGCACGTAGACGCGGCTCAGAAGGGAAATCGGTCTGTAGTTCTTCAAGAGAGCGTTGTCGCCTTTCTTAAATAACAAGACCACCGCACTTCTGCTCCACGCCTCTTGAGTAGTGCCACCATGGAGGACGGAATTGAAGAGCTTCTGAAGGACTTCCAGTACCGGTGTTCCACCCGCTTTCAGAAGCTCCGCTGTAATTCCATCCTCGCCTGGGGCCCTGCCATTTTTAAGGTGCTGGATAGCCATTCTAATATCGCTTAGACTGACGTCCGGGATATCATCGGAATAGTGTCGGATAAGACTTGCTCTTGGATCGTTACTCACACTTGCGTGTGGCTCCAACGATGATGTGTACAGCTGCCCATAGAACCTCTCAATCTCACTCAAAATCTCAGGTGTCCCGGAAACGATGCTGCCACACTCAGTCTTCAGCTTTGACAGTTGGCTCTTTCTGGCAGACAGATCTCTGGCAAAGACTTTGGCGCCCTGGTTCCGCTCGATCGCTTCTTTAATACGAGCAGTATTAAAGTTGCGTAAGTCTCGCCGCATGCATTTGGAGATCTGTCTGTTCAGTTGCCTGTATGCTGTCAAATCTGTTGACGATTGCAGCCTCATCTCCCGTCTAACAGCCATGAGATTAAGAGTGTGATCGGAGAGTTTTTGTGTTCTTCTGCGGTGGGTCTTGCAGAACTTAGCTCCGACCGCATGGACAGTTTCCACGAGCTTGTCATTCATATCGTCTGCATTGCAATCTTGTAGGCACTGAAAGCGGTTGTGTAACTCGAGCTGAAAGTTTTCGGGATTCTGGATTAGAGCACGAGGGGACGGAGCGTTGACTTCATTAGACGAGACCTCTCCAACGTAACGTTTAGGTTCAGTGTGCCTCTAACCATTCGGTGATCGCTGTCAGTTTTCACCCTTGCGATCACTGAGACATCACTGAACAGTTGGCGTCTGGTCGTCATAATGAAGTCAATCTCATTTTTTGTCGAACCGTCGGGGCTCGACCAGGTCCACTTCCTGTGGGGCCGCTTCTGGAAGAAAGAGTTCATCATAAAGAGTCCCTCTTTCTCCATAAAGTCGGCCAGCTGCTGGCCCCTTCGGTTCCGTTGCCCTACTCCAAATTTCCCTAACTTCAGCTCACCGCTTTCTCTTGTGCCTAGTTTTGCGTTAAAGTCTCCCATCAACACCGTGTAGTGGGTTTTGGAGGAATGCTTGGCTTTTGAAATATCCTCATACATTTCCTCTACCTCCTCATCGGGATGTGCCGAGGTTGGTGCGTAAACCTGTATGACCTTCAGCGAATACCGTTTGGTGATTCTGAGTATCAGGTACGCGACCCTCGTCGACACACTCCCAATCTTTACAACGTTGTTGACGAGAGACTTGTGGACGATAAATCCGACACCTCCTTGGGACAGATGGTCGCCCTCCCGGTGATAGAACAAGTTGCCGGATTCGAGAATCACCGTGTCCTCCCCCCTCTCTTCGGACCTCGGATAATCCTATAATACTCCAGCGCAACTTGTCTATCTCTTCTTCCAGCTCCAGGATCTTCTCGTCAGTCCTCAGTGTGCGTGCGTTAAATGTTGCCAGGTCGAGTCGTCGTAGATGGCAACCGAACCTCCACCGGAGATTCTTAGCACCCCCTGCCCCGCCGTTACCATGGTCGCCAGCTGCTCCAGCACCAGCTGATTAGTGACCGCCAATACGGTTTTCGCCGTGGTCGGTCAGCTGGTGATCTTCTGGTCTACCTAACTCACAGATGGGCGGAGGCAGTAGAGTTCAAGGGGGAGGCATTGGCCGTTAGTTTGGACATTGCGAAGGCCTTCGATCGGTTTTGGCACAAAGCGCTTCTTTCGAAGCTCCCTTCCTATGGGCTTCCCGAGAAATTGTGCGATTGGATCACCAGCTTTCTTGCAGATCGGAGCATCAAGGTCGTTGTAGACGGTGCAAGCTCCGATTGCAAGCCTATTAATGCTGCTGTTCCACAGGGCTGCGTGCTATCGCCAACGCTGTTTCTTCTGCATATCAATGACATGTTGCATACCCGTAACATTCATTGCTATGCAGATGACAGCACTGGTGATGCTCTTTACACCGGCCGAGCCAATATTTCTCGGGAAAACGTCTCCGAGTGCCGGGACAAACTTGTGTCTGAAGTCGAGTCTCTGCTGGACAGTCTCGGATTGGGGGCGACTAAATTTAGTCCAGTTTAACCCCCAGAAGACACAAGTTTGCGCGTTAACCGCTAAAAAGAACCCCTTTGTCGTATCCCCTCAGTTTCAAGGCACTCCCCTTGTTGCCTCAGCCAGTATCGGAATCCTCGGCGTCGACATATCGAGTGACGTGCAGTTTCGTGGTCACTTGGAAGGGAAGGCCAAATTGGCCTCTAAAAAGCTTGGCGTGCTCAGCAGAGCGGGACAGTATTTCATGCCGGCACACCGCCTGCAACTTTATAAGGCGCAGGTTCGGCCGCACATGGAATACTGTTCCATCTCTGGGCTGGGGCTCCCCAGTACCAGCTTCTTCCACTTGACCGCATCCAGCGCAGAGCGGCTCGAATCGTCGACGACCGAGTGATTTCCGATCGGCTCGATTCACTGGCGCTGCGAAGAGATGTTGCATCTCTTTGCGTATTTTATCGCATCTATCACGGGGGAGTGCTCTGAGGAATTGTTCGTATTAATCCCAGCCGCCAAATTTCGTGAACGCACTACACGTCAAACGTCCCGATACCATCCACACCATCTGGATGCTTGGCGGTCCACCACTGTACGTTTCACAAGGAGTTTTCTTCCACGTACAACCTCTCTGTGGAATAGTTTACCACCGGCGATTTTTCCGGACCGATACGACCTGGGGACCTTCAAGAAAAGAGCTTACTCCTTTCTAAAGAGCCGGCAACGCACCCGCAATTCTCCTGGTGTTGCGGTTGATCATGGGCGGCGGTAGTCACTTAACATCAGGTGAGCCGCATGCTCGTTTGCCCCTTCTTCTATAAAAAAAAATCCTCATAACAAATCAAAATAATAAGAAAACTGCGATAGCTAACCCTAAAATGTGTAATCTATAACAAATAACACTATGAGGCTATATATACGGAGGATTTAATTCAGAAATGGACTTTTGATAGGACGAAGTGAAAGATATCCTGAGGTGATTAGAAAAAATTGTATTTAATGTATACTTTAAAATACATTATTTACATTAATTGCACCTAAATTACTTTTTCATTAAGTTGCTGTAAGATTAATTTTAATTTGATTTAATTTTGTGTAGAGTAAAATTTTAATGGTTTATAATGTCGTTACATTAACTAGCCTGTTATCGACCCTTGTCACTGCTGAGGCGGATCATAAGACGGTGTAAGCTCTCCACAATGTTATGAAGCGGAAGTGAAATATAGTTTAGTCATTAATACACAAAAAAAATTTAAAATTTTGTGTAATATGCAACGTGACACCAAATTCAAATATCGTTTTTGGAAAGGAACAATACATGAACAAACAGTTTTATATTCTTGCATTGACATAATCGGAAACACGGCAGTATGGACGGTTTTGTAGAATAAGGAAAAGATAAAATTATAAGTTTAATTTAGTAGTGTCTACTATTTCGTATACGTTTTTGTGTCATTACATTGCTGGAGCTACAATGTAGAATTAGGACTTGTAGAAGTTTTCGCAAATATTCAATTTTCAAACATTTTTCAAGAATCTATAAATTTATAGGAACATTAGTGTCTGTTACGGAATTGAACATTGGCCAGGCGATTTGTCACTTGACTAGTTAGGGGATAATTTGTTCTTCACGAAGATAAACTTAATCGCTATCTCCCGTGGCTCGTTTATAGTGCAGAAAGTGTAAAACTAGCTTTATTATATGGTTCACCAAAAAAGTCGTTTTAAAGTCTTCGATTCATTAATTTACTTTTAATCGAAATTTTATATTTAAGATCAACTTATCTTAATTTACTGTACTTGTTTATCCGCACCTGTCAGCTAAGTGGAGGGCTGACCTCATTGTTGGGTACAAGTGGCTCTGAACCGTAATTTGTCATTCTTTAGGAGAGACCTATGTTGTGAACTTGTGATGGATGATAATGATGATGTATCGCTTAAATTGGTTGAGAAACCATTATTTTTATTGGGTAAATATGTCACTAACCTAGAGGAGTTTTATAACACCTGATAGAGAAAGTGATAGAAAAAGAGTGAAAAGAGCTGACTAAACAACAACGAAAGAAAGAATGAAAAAAAACACTATTTTGGCATAGGAAATTGGCGTAAATTATATATTAATTTATAACAAAGATGCAAAATTTAAATCAATTTGACTATGTTATTTTACAGCATGAGTATATGTTGTTTTTGTTGAAGCAAATATCGATTTGTTACAAAAGTGCAACATGAAATATGTAGTGTAGTACAATTTCATTCAAAAAAATAATATTCTAATATGATGACATTCGCCAGAAACTGTTTCATAATTACTAGAATGTCACAGGGAATATAGCACCACCCAAATTTCAAAGAAATCAAAGGTTCTTTCTTAGTTCATATACGCAAGACAAAGTAGCAAATTGTACTCTTCAGTCTTCAGTACAATTTGAAATGAAGGGCATGTACGTGTTCTATGTTACTAAAGCCTTTACGGAAACTGGCTTGTTCTGGAGGCTGAAAGTCATCGAGTCAACGTGCGAGATGATTCGTTCGTATTGAAATTTTTAGTGTAGTAAAATTTCATTTAAGCAAAATATTTTTTGAATTCGATAACATCAAAACTACTTCATTTACGAGATGTCTAGTTCTGCCATTCACATCTATTGCAATTAATAATTCTAAAACGATAACTATTCAGCGAGAGAGTGTCTCTTTCTAACCGACCATATTCATACTGTGGTCATACAACTGCAGCGTGGCTCTTCCAAATAACCGCTGTTGGCACTTATATGAGTCGTTGAAAGATGACTGTGTATTTTTGTTATAGGATAAGGATGATAAACTTGCACATAGTCCACCTTTTGGTAAGTAAATACCATGTCCCATAGAAATCTTCATTTATCCCCAATGGGAGACATTCTGCAGATTCGTTTCCACTACTGAAGACTGAGATGGAGAGCTTCGTTTCCATTAAAAAGGGTTTTCGGTTCTATACACTTCTATACAGACACCATACAAAATACAGCAGCATTAAGCTGCTATTTTACACTGGTACTTAGTGAAAACTTCTCTTTCCCCGGTCGAACCGACCCACTTGTGTAACAACCACAATATAGCTGTAACTTGGCTTTGTCTGCGTAGAAATGTTATTATGAGTTCATGAAAAATGACTTTTTTTACTGCAATTGCGTTTATCGTGAACTGCCTGAGTTATTTTTGCACCTTAATAAAGAAACACCAAAACCCTGACAATGCCTCAACAAACTAAAAAAAAGTGTAAGAATACCGGGAATATGAGAAAGCTTATTTTCAATATGGCTGTTATTAGATATAGCCTATCGGCTTTCAGTATGGATCGGATATCTAAAATCAGTTATTCGTTTCCATTGCGTTTCTACGGTCGTCGTTTAAATGTACTGAATTATTTTTATTTTATTTTATATGGTATATTGAGTAGATAACAGAATAGAAGCCAGGCTTATAAATATTTTACTATCACAACTTTCAATATTATACCCGACAGCTTAAAAATTACTGAAAAGAGAAAATGTTTAAATCCGACATCACTTATGCAATTAAGACACCCCAAATTTTAATCCAATAAGCAGTTTAGGTTACACAGCGTAACAAAGAAATAGACACAACAATTTATTAAAATTACTCTAATATTCTGATATCTGATAACAGGATTTCTGAAAAACTTATATGTTTTAAAGGAACATGTTGTCTTAGTGAATATTTCTAGTAAAGGACTGATCTTTCTGTTAGTCTGAAAAAATGTTTCATAATATTTTTATGTCATTTACAATGCAATAATATCAATTATCTTATACGGATAACTTTTCACTTAGATCTCGTTTTGTATTCAATATGAACAAATGAAATTTTTAAATTCCTAGTCGATAAATAATTAAAATAATATAAAAATATTTAAATAGATTAAAACATAAATAATTTTACCTAAATTAATAGCTTTTAAAGTCGGTATTAAGACAATGTATATAGAAGACTTAAAATCCTGACTTAAAGAGCTATTAAATGAATTATGTGTAAGTTATTCTAAGCTGTTTTCATATAAGACATTATTGACCACGTCCTACCACCGACTTTATAAGCTACTGAATATTGTGAGAATTATTGTATCACTTATAGGTTTTAAAGCCAGTTTTATCTATTTAAAATTTTAATTATATGATCCTTTCAACTACACTCAAAAATGCCACGAGCACAAAGTTACGTTTTTACTGGAAACGAGGCATTCCATCTTAGTCCTCACGGGTGACAACGTATCTGCATTTTGATTCATAATCGAAGAAAGATGTAAATATCTATGGACCACAGCAACCACTTAACATCAAGTGGACTCTGTCCTCGTTTATCATCCTTATTCTATTTTTTTTAACTAGAGCGTCGTCTATATAGTTACATTCAAAATTTCCTTCGTTTTATTCACATTGTTACCCATGGAATATTTCATTTTCTAATTCAAATGGAACCACGCTCGAGACTAAGCCTATCCTATATCAATGAATGGTGAATCGGTGAAGTTATCACGTAAAATATAATGCAATTAAAAACCTTAAACTCTTTAAAGTAACTATGATTTTTATTTTCATTAATCATTTTTACTTAAATGATTTTCTTAGGCGAGGATTTCCGCCCTTCCCCGCTGCATGCATATTCGTCCAGCATTACGTAAACCTGCGACATTCATGGGACAAATAGTTACTGTATTTTAAAAAGTTTTTATTTATAAGGAAATAAAGAATATAAAAATTGTGGCCTACAAAAATTCTAATTCGATGACATGCATTTAAGATTATACGGTTATCGATATTAAAAGATGTAATTCTCACCGATAACGATTACAACCGCAGTTACATAATCACTTTACAGGACTTGTTAACCAAGAATTTCGTGTTTTATTTCCTTTTGTTAATATGGGTCAATCCAAACTAAACTAACCAATGCCTGATTCCTAAATTCAAGAAAAGTCCTAAGTTCCTAAGTTCAAGAAATAAATGGTTCATGTATAATTTAAATTGGTATTTTCTTTAAAAATATGTGTTTTCATGCCCTTCATTTACTGCAAAACCGCTCGTAAAAGAAAAAGAAACGTTTTAAAATAAGGGAGACTATCTAGATTCTAGAGCTTGTAGGTGAGTTTGTAGTCGAACACTGGCTTATAATAAGAATAAAAACCCTTTTAAAAGTAAAATTTGACGTGTTTTTTTTTTCATTTAAGAGTCCCAAAAGCAGTATACTCGTTATTTTAATATTGAAATACTCGACAGTGAGCGTACGGTATATCTTGTTGAAGAGTTTTCGCACGAATGTCAGGTTCTTTTGCAATCTGAGTAAGGTATTTTTCATCAGAGCAGATAAAACGTTCGGCGATTTCTTTTAGTGAAAGGTATTTGTTTATTTTATTGTAAATTTTACAGCACGAGATTTATGAAAAAAAAATTTGTGGAATCCGTACAAGCAGTCGAAGCTAAGATCTGTAAGATCTGTCGCAGTAGGACGCGAAACCTCACGGATCTCAGCCTTAATCTCATGACTGTTCGACAAAAAATGAAGCTGCGGTCTTCAGCAGATGCGACAGTACACAAGAAACCTTGACAAATCTTTAAATGCATGCGGTGAGATATGCAACTTCAATACAGCTCATGGTTGAAGAAGAAATTGAGCGGAGTCAAGGCTCCAAAGTCTTTGCCAGAGGTAAATCTGCCGGAAACAACAAACTTTCGTAGTTGAAGACCGACGCTGGTAACATCGTTTCTAGGACAACTGAGATTATGACTGACATTGAGGGGATCTACGGAAAGCGTAACATATCATCGTTAGAACCACACTCAATTGTAAGAACAAGTCTCACCCGAAACGATTCCAGCCTCTCGAGTAAGTCGGTTTCCAAATAGGCTTTAGTACCGTAGATTACATACTGTTACAAGCTTGAGGTTCGTGAAAATAAAAATTGCCGATAGAATTACCTAAATTAACACTTCAATTTTCTTTACACTAATTAAAACTTAAAACACCAATAATTAATCACACTGATTCACTTTATTTCGCTCCGAAGCTTCGCTTGTCTCGCCGAATTCAATACTTCCCCGACCGCGTATATATATATATATATATATATATATATATATATATATATATATATGCGCCTATAAATACAAATTAGCACCCAGTTCCGTTTGCGCGCCGCCCCCGAGCGGTCGTGCATACAGTTCTTTCGCGCCTCCGACCCTTCGGTAGCGCAACCGCTTGCCCGCGCGCCCCGCTCTCCCCGGCTAACACCGGCCGAGCAGACGCCGTTGGTGAGTCATTTTGTTTTTCTCGCATCGTTCTTGCCCCCTTGCTCCGGCGGGGAGGCTTGAGCGCGCTTCGCTTGTATTGTTTTATTTTTAATTTTTCTGTTATTGTTATTGTATTTGTTATACTGTTACTTGTTGTATTGTTGTATATACTGTTCTTAGAGAAGATCGTCTCTTGCTCTTCTCAGCGCGAGCCCTTGTTCTTTTCAGAACATAGGGACCCCAGCTTCTGGAATAGAACGTTAGTCCTCCCCATCTGCCCCCCGGCCCTGGTCTTCTGAGAACAGGGACCTCTAGTTTCATAAGAATCAAATCGTCTCCCCCCCCGTCCGACAAACATGTCTTCCATGGATGCTAGCCAAATTTTGGCTCTTTTCCACCAATTTTTAAAAACCCAAGGCGTAGACCTTGATAGCTTCTCGATCAATCTTACCCCCTCGTGCCCCTAAGGCATGCGTCCCCACCCCACCAGCCGTCGCGGCATTCCTCGCGACCCAAGCGGCTGCCCCGCAGACCGACTCGCCCGCGTACCCCGACTCCGATATGGAGCACTCGGACACCACGTCCGTTACCTCCTCCTCCAGGAAGAGGACCGCCCTCAGCTCCACCGGCTCCTCGGATTCTTCCGACTCCGAAGGAACCATAACCGACTCCCAAGCCGAATTCACGTTAGTGAAATCAAAACGCGGCCCGAAACGCGCTGCCACTTCCCGCACTCCCCCCGCCGCAGAGGCCGCCGCCGCCGCCGCCCGCACACCCCCCGCCGCTGCCTTAACCACCGCAGCTCCCATCGTTGCCCCTACTTCCGCAGCCCCAAACGCTGCCGCCTCACAGTCTAAAGACAATACCGCCAAGTCAGCAACCCGCTGCGCTCCCGAACTGGCCAAAAACCAAGTCCCGCCCCCTGTCTTTCTCAGAGACAAGGCGAAATTCACTCAATTGTCCAAAACCCTCTACGATAAGGGTTTCAAATATGACCAAGCCACTAATGTCGGCGAGGCCATCAAAATTATGCCGGCGTCTATAGAAGACTTCCGTAACATAACCCGCCTATTCACGGCCGAGCGTGTGTCCTACCACACATACGCCCTCGCCGAAGAAAGGAAAGTCAAGGCAGTCCTCCGCGAAGTTCCCTATGAACTCGCAAACGAAGACATTCTGGAAGACCTTAAATCCCAAGGCTTCCCCATTGAAGGTGTGCATAAAATGCACAGCAGCAGGGGCGAAAGGTTTAACCTCGCCCTCCTCGTTCTCACCAATGTGCCGGAGACGAAGGCCATTTTCCGCGAGGTACGCACTGTGTGCGGCCTGTCGCGTGTTAAGGTCGAAGACCCTCACCGGCGCGGTTACCCAGCGCAGTGCCACCGCTGCCAACTCTATGGACACGCGTCAGCCAACTGCTCAGCTCCACCCAGGTGCATTAAGTGCCTAGAACCCCATCACTCGAAAGAGTGCATACGGCCCAAAAACGCACCCACCCTCATGTGTCCTCTGCGGACAAACAGGCCATCCGGCCAATTTCAGAGGTTGCCCTCGCGCCCCTCGCCCACCTCCGAGCCGCAAAGCTCCACCACAGGTCAATGACCGAACCTTCCCGGCTCTTGTAAGCCGCAAGCCCAGCCACCTCCTCCTGTCTACCTCAGCCCCCTCAGGGCTCATCTCAGCCCACACAGGGCATCTACCGGCCCCCACAGGGCCCCTATCGGCCACCTCAGGGCCCTCCTCGGCCCCTTATGAGCCTTCCGCTCTCTCAGCCAGCGCCGCTTCCAGTAAACCCCTGGTTCCAAAAGGAATCAAATATCCCGCGGCCCTCCGCCGACCCAAAAAAACAGACAGACCCTGTAGTAGAGTCTCTCCAGCTAGTGTATAACACTCTTAATAGGATCAACTTAGATGAAATCCTTATACTTGCGGGTAAACTGAGCACAGCTCAGTTCCCTCAGGACCGTCTCCTTTCTCTTACTGAGCACATCAACCTTCTAAGGTCCTTGTAATTAAACTATGTCGGAGCCCTCTGCTCCCGCAATATCTCACGGTCGTATCAAACCAAAGGGTTTGTCGCTTGTTTCATTCAATATCCGCGGTCTGCGAAATAACCTACCAGAGCTTAGGCTTTTTCTACGAGATCGCGAAGCCGATCTCTTACTCCTACAGGAGACCCATCTCAGCCCCAAGGTCTCTAAAGGCCTTACTATTAAAAATTATTCACTTCAACGTAACGATAGACCCGACCGCAAAGGCGACGGTACTGCCATCTATCACAAAAAGTCCCTTCATTGCTCCCACATATCTACTCCGTCGCTTACCAGTATGGAAGCCACTATCACTAGACTAGCTATGACTGGACACCAGTCAATCATTATAGCCTCTTGCTATATCCCTAGCGGAGCCCTCCCCGCCAAGAGTGATTTCGAAGCCATCCTTGCATTAGGCAACTCGGTCATTATGTTTGGAGACTTTAACTCCAAGCATACTGAATGGGCCTGCCGCACTACTACCAGTAGTGGCAGGGTGCTGCTCAATATCACTCAGTCTCTCGACCTGACTGTCTACAGCCCCCCTCACTGCCACCCACTATCCCGGCATTGTTACCTACGCTCCCGATGTGCTAGATTTTGCTCTAGTTAAAGGAGTTTCCCTTAACCTTAGAGCAATCGAGCCTCTCGACGATCTAGGATCCGACCACCGTCCTGTATCCCTCCTTCTTGGCCATCAGCCATCTCCAACTCCCACTTCCAAAACCTACACCAACTGGAAGGGCTTCAAGAAGTTCTAGCCTCGGCTATAGACTCTCCGGACCCTCCCATAACCCTTTCTTCCGACGCCCTCGACAGTGCGGGGAAAATAGACACCGCGGTCGAAAATCTCACTTTACTTATAACATCCTCTCTTAAAGAGAATGAAAAAGTTGTCCCGGTTGCTAAAACTAGTCTTCCCCTAGATATTAGCAACCTGTTAAAAGCCAAAAAAAGCTGCCCTCCGTAGAGCTGCACGCTATCCCACTCCGGAATATAGACTCGCGGCCCACCGCCTTCAACGCAAACTGCGTTACCGCCTCCAAGACTACAGAGACCACGAAAAGGGCAATCTCATGGAGAAAATCTCTCCCTCTCACACAGCGTACTACCGGATGGCGAGAGCCCTCCGGATAGACGCTATAACCCATACTCCCCCTCTGTCTCGTCCCAACGGCTCCATTGCCTTCGAAGACGAAGAAAAGGCTGAGTGCTTCGCGGACAGCGTTGCCGCTCAATGCTCTCCTAGCTCACAACCCACTGATCCCTTACACATCCAACTAGTGGAGGGCGAGGTTCGACGCAGGAACTCGCCCCCTACCGCCTCTGACCCTATCACTGTGTCCAAAGATGAGATTTCATCTACCATCAAAGGACTTAAGCCCAAAAAAGCACCGGGTGCGGATGGTATCTCCACCCAAGCCCTCAAACACTTCCCGGAGCAGGTAATCGCCTTACTGGCCATTATCTTTAACGCCTGCTTCGAATTCAGTTACTTTCCCACCTCTTGGAAAGAGGCAACTGTCATTGGCATTCCCAAGCCAGGCAAACCTCTCCACCTCCCCTCCAATCACCGTCCCATCAGCCTCCTCAAGGCCATGGGCAAACTTTTCGAACGAATCATTCTCGTGCGCTTGAGGCGCCATTTGTTTCCCACAGACGGCGACCCTCTTGTCATCCCACAACAATTCGGGTTTCGAGCCAAACACTCGTGCCCCCAACAAGTTCACCGCATAGTGGAATACATCCTCAGCGGTTTTTACCCTCGCCGTCAAAAAACCATCGCGGTCTTCTTTGACATTGCCAAGGCATTCGACAGAGTCTGGCACGAGGGCCTTATCTACAAACTGTACGACTTAGGCCTCCCAGACCGTCTCGTTCGCCTTGTAGCCTCCTATCTGAAGGATCGTACCTTTCGTTTTAGACACGAAGGCACGCTATCCTCTACCCGTCAAATAAAAGCCGGTGTCCCTCAAGGCTCTGTGCTTGCTCCCCTCCTATACATACTATTCACCAACGACATCCCTATTCCGTCGAATGGTGTCAAACTAGCCCTCTTTGCAGATGACACAGCCCTTTACTCCAAATGCAACTCACTACCACAGATTCGGAACAAGATTCAAAAGTCAGTAAGCGACTTAGGAGCTTGGTTCCAAAAATGGCGTATCGACTTAAACCCGGAGAAAAGCTCCGCCGTTTGCTTCGAATATAAACGACGTCGTCTCACCACCACTCCGCCAATCAGGATGTTAGGAACCCCTGTCCCATGGCAAACTAAAGCCAAATACCTAGGCGTCACCCTTGATGTAAGGCTCACTTTCGAGCCCCATATCAAGAAGGTTACTCGCACCGCACGTTTTTACATGGGTAGGCTCAACAGCATGTTGGGCAGACACAGTAAAATGTCCCTCCGCAACATGCGAACCCTATATAAGGTCTGCATACGACCTGTCATGACCTACGCGGCCCCCCATTCTTGCTCATGCTAAGCCCAAAGCTATAAATGAACTTCAAATAGTTCAAAATCTATTCTGTCGTAGGGCCACTAACTCGCCCTATTATGTCCGTAATGCCGACCTACATCGAGACTTAGAGCTCCCAACAATCCAACAATTCCTTAAATCACTCTCTGAGAGATTTTTCAAAGCCTCAGAGTCCCACCCAAATCATCTCATTCGTGAGACAGCTGCCTATGCAGCCCCTATCCACACTCGCTATAGTGTGCGCAGACCGAGAAACTCTCTCTCGGACCCCCCCAACAAGCTTTCGGCTGACCTGAACTGCCTCCTGGCGGCTCAGGCCGAGCCTACATAACACATCCATTAATCTGCCTTAGTTAGGCACTCTTCTAAGCGGCTTTTCGCCGCTTGCGCCCTCCTTTCTGCCAAGGAGGGTCGCGTTCGTATACGGCTTAGAGATCTCTAGTCAGATCGTTAAGCCATTTCCTAAAAGGCGGTGTTTAGTGGGTAAAAGTCTCCACATAACCACGCAGCCGGCTGCGTGGTATGCTATGAGCATTCTCAGCCTCCCTCCCCCCGCTTTCCGGAGGGTTGCCCATATTTGCTTCGGGCGCAAAAAAAAAAAAAAAAAAAAAAATTAGCACCGAAATATCCAGAATATTCAAGTAAACACGCGCAAGGTAGCGAGAGTTCGAGTTTCAACTTCTAGAAGTTTAGTTCTTCGGTTCGAGACTAGATGGCGCTGTCGGATGAAAGATTAGTGATGTAATTTTCTTGAAAGCTCCCCTCGCTCTCGTCCCTGACACTAGATGGCGCTAATGCCGTCGACTAAGGCGCGTAACAGTGCCCCCTCCTAAGACATGCTCGTCCCGAGCATTATCAGCCCCATAATAACGCGCCAGGCGATCCACATGGACGATCTTAGGAGCCCCTCTTGCGCCTTTCTGTATCCAGTAGGTTACATTTTTTTTTTATAGGATAGGGTGACAAACGAGCACACAGTCCACCTGATGGTAAGTGGTTGCTGTGGCTCATAGACATCTACATCTATCCTCGATTACGAATCAAAATGTAGGTGCGTTGTCACCCGTGAGGACTAAGATGAAATGCCTCGTTTCCAGTAAAAAGGGTCACCGGTTCTCTACACTCACCATATGAAATACAGCAGCATTAGGCTACTATTTCACGCTGGTATGCTGTAAGAGCGTGGTCCTTCCCCGGTCGAGCCGACCCATTCGTGCTACAACTATACTACTAATATAACTGCAGCATGGCTCTACCACGTATAAATTTATTACATCATTGATCCTGGTCACAATCCGGTACGGGCCGTCCCATTTAGCTTGAAGCTTAGGAGATTTCCCTTTGCTGCGGACTGGATTGTGCTACCACAGTAGTGAACCTTCGTCGAACCCTTTATTGTTCATTTTGTGGTCATACCGGGTTTTCATTTTCTCAGACATTTGCTGGCCCGATTGTCTGAAGTTCTCATAAATGTCATTCATTTTGTTCCGCAAGTCATTTGCATAATCGCTTATACTGCGTGGGGTATCAGGTGGTATCCCAGTGATCAGGTCTGCAGGCAGCCGTAATTCTCTTCCAAAGTTTGCGAAAGCTGGTGTCACTGCTGTACTTTCATGAACAGCGCTTCGATATGACAACAAAAACGGTTGTATGTGCTTGTCCCAATCTCGTTGCCGATTGTCTACAACTTTTGCTAGGTACCTCTCCAACGTCTGATTAAATCGTTCAACCATTCCATCAGATTGCGGGTGATATGAAATCGTTCTCGTTTTATGAGTACCCATAACTCGGCAAGTTTCCTGGAATATTTGAGACTCAAAATTCCTGCCAATCCAAAGGTACTCTAAAACGACAGAAGACTTCATGAACTAGTTTATCTGCAAATGTTGAAGCTTCTTGACTTGGAATGGCGAAGACTTCTGGCCACTTAGTGAAGTAATCGATCACTACCATGAAATACTTGTTACCGCTTTCACTCTCGGAAACGGCCCCGCCACGTCAATGGCTATTCTCTCCCATAGGCACCAACAGTACAAAATGCACCACTGAGGTCCCTTTACAGCCGCACAACTTCATCATTTTACATTTGCGACACCAGTTCTCGACATCGTTTCGAAAGTGGACCCAATAAAATCGTTCTCGGATCTTAAGTAGAGTTCGTTTAACTCCCAGATGTCCTCCGGAACATTCATTATGGTACAGCTGTAGAACGTCCGGTACTTTAGCTTTAGGGACAACCATTTGCAAGTGACAGCTGTCTCCCCGAACATTTTTACATTTACGGCACAGAACTCCTCCACAGATCCTGAAGCAACAAGCTGTCCCATTGGCCCAATAGCTTTAAGTGGTCGAACTCATCGCTGAGACGTCGCTCCACTTGGGCTTGGGAGCACTGGCCTTCATCCATTCCAGAATCGGCTGTCCTGATGTCCGGATCTTCCTGCTGTGCATGTTGTAAGCAGTCCTTCCACTCGTTGCTGAGGTGGTCTGTCCTGAGCATCCTCACGGATACCACTTCCTTACTCTCCTGCCTAGTACAATGTTTGCAATCTTCAGGACAAGGTCTTCGTGACAATGCATCTGCGTTGCCATGAGATTTCCCGCTGCGATGTTCGATCTCAAAGTCGTATTTTTGCAGTAGTTCAATCCACCTCGCAACTTGTCCTTCTGGATTTTTAAACTGCAATATCCATTTTAGTGCAGCATGGTCAGTTCTTAAGCAAAATTTTCATCCCAGAAGATATTTGCTAAAATGCTGCAATGACTTTACCACAGCTAGCAATTCGCGTCATGTGAAACAATAGTTCCTTTCTGGTTTTGACAACGACTTGCTGAAGTACGCTATCACGATCTCTTGGTCACCATTCCGTTGAGACAACACACCGCCAAGTCCTATATCACTTGCGTCTGTGTCACTATAAATTCTTTGCTTGCATCAGGGTATCCCAAAATAGGTGTTTTGCACAGACGGTCCTTAAGCTCCTGGAATGCGATATTGCAACTTTCATCCCAGCAGAAATGTCGCTTCTCCTCGGTTAGCTTGTGCAGAGTTTTGGCTATATCTGCAAAGTTCTTCACAAATCGCCGGTAATAGGAGCACAAACCCAAAAATGCTCTAACCTGCGTCTTGTCTTTTGGAACCGGCCAATCCTTGACAGCAGCGATTTTCTCTGGATTCGTGCGGATACCTTCTTCCGATACTACATACCCCAAAAAGTTAACTTGCCGTTTGAATAGTGAACATTTCTTCGGACTCAACTTGAGGTTGGCACTCTGAAACTTCATGAGTACGCGTTCCAGGTTTTGAAGGTGTTCCTCAAACGTCCGGCCTACGATTATGATGTCATTCAAGTAGACCAGACAGGCATTGCCAATTGGCCCGGTAAGTACGAGTTCCATCAGCCTTTCAAACGTTGCTGGAGCATTGCACAACCCAAACGGCATTACTTTAAATTGCCACAGACCCTTTCCCGTCGAGAACGCAGTTTTCTCCTTGTCCTTAGGGTCAATTTCAACTTGCCAGTAGCCACTTTTTAGATCCAGCGTGCTAACTTTACTCCTTTAAGCATGTCCAGCGTGTCATCAATCCTTGGCAAGGCATAGCTGTCAATCTTTGTAACGTCGTTCAGACGGCGGTAATTAACACAGAACCGCATGCTTCCATCCTTCTTCTTTACCAGCACCACGGGTGAACACCATGGACTAGATGAAGGTTCAATAACACCATCCTTCACCATTCCCTCAATCATGGTTTCCACTTCCTTTTCACGTGCTACCTGCAATCTTCTTGGCCGCTGACGGATAGGCAATTCTTCTCCTGTGTTTATTTTGTGTTTAACTAAGCCAGTCTTTCCCATGTCAGCATCGTTTGATGAGAATACATCGGCGTACTTGAGTAACAAATTTTTTGCCTTGACCACTTCGTTCGGAGAGAGAACACTGCGACAGTCTTCCAAAAGTGTGATCACTCTCGTTTCTGAATCCTTGCTAGGGGTCCCACTCGACATATATTGGCAGCGACGTAACCAATCCACTTCCTCACAAGTACCAACCAGTGTGCCTTTTTCTATAATCTGTTCCCGGCCACAAAGTTTCAGCACACGTACTCCTGAGATTTCAGTGGTTCTGACGAAGGTTCGAGCTACTTTCCATGGAAGTTCATTGTTTACCCTTTCCACAACTACACAACGGTGAGGTTGCCCAGCATTTCGAGGATGACTAACCGGAACTATCGTTTCCGATCTCGGCGGAAGAACAATCTTCTTAATGCTGTACACGTTCCCTGGTAACGCACCTTCCACAAAAAGTTCCTCCTGTCCACATTTCAAAACACCTTGCTTAACGTCGATCTCACAACAATTATTCCTCATAAAGTCTAGGCCTAGGATGCAGTCGTCCATTATATCAGCCACGATGACATTATGCAGATAGATCACGTTGCCTAGCTTCAACTCCATCTCCTTCTCTCCACGGACGGGTATACGCTGACCGGTGGCTGTTACCAAATTAATGCGTTCTCGGTTGTATGCGGAGTCCCCAAAGAACTGATTTATTAGTTGGGAACTAACAACCGTACGAGAGGCTCCAGTGTCTATGGTCAGTTTACACGGCATTCCGTTGACCACGCCCTTGATGATTAGACTGTTCCCATCGTGGGTTTGTTAGATCGAGACCCTTGGGGCTCTTTTAATATCAGCCAGCACCCGCCCCGCAGTTCTGGCTTTTACTCGTTTCCCTGCTGCTGCTGGGCGGTGCTGTTGGCCGCACTACCCTCCTGAGGTCGTTCACCTTCCCTTTCTAGGGTTTGCTTAGGGCAGCTGGATCGAAGATGGCCCTTTTCACCACAGCCATAGCACCTAGGGCTGTATCCTTTGTTGCGGTCGCGAACTGTAGCTGCTGCAACCTCCCTGAAGCGATGGAAACGATGATCCTGCCGCACGGCTTCCACTTGCAGTGCATGGGCCAAGGCGTTCCTTAAGCGTCTCGTGGTGCTCGAGCCTCACAGCAGCTCTGGCTTCCAGGTCGCGGATTCCGTTGATGAATGTCTGCACCAGGTTCCCTTCAATGAGCGCAGGTACAGACCGTTATGCTTTTCGCACCAGCTTCTCCACCTTTAGAGCCCACTGCTGCAGATTTTCGTTGATACGCTGCACACGATCTTTAAGCTGCGCACGAAGGACGTGTTCCAGGTGAGCGTCGCCATATCTCGCCTCCAATGCCTCAAGGAGTTGCTCATAAGTCACTTCCTCATCGAGAGCTTCCAGAACTGTTAAGGCCTGGTCGCGCAGGCCTAGTGTGAGAGCAGTCATGGCCTGACTTTTATTCCAGCCGTTCGCCTTCATAACAGCTTCGAACTGGATTTTGTAGGCCGACCAGGAAGAAGTCCCGTCAAACGGTGGCACCTAGAACCCACGTAGCGAAGGTGTTGCAGCTACTACGGGAGCTGTAATTCCATCCCTCAGCTTGAGGTCATCCAGCGTTTTCTTCACGTCAGCCAACACGTTGTCAACACGATTGTTCACTTGGTCGATTCGGATTTCAGCTTTCTCGATTCGGGTTCCAGCTTTCGCGATTTGGGTTTCAGCTTCCGACAGGCGGTTATCATGCTGAGCAACCCTATCCTTCACCTCGTTTATCTCCTTTCCGAAGGTAGCGTGAAGGTCCTTCATGAGGAGCATCTGCTCTTCCAACCGACGGGACTGTTCTTCTTGTCCGCCCCGCAGCTGCTCTTCCAAACTACGGACCTGTTCCTCCTGTCGGCGGGCCTGCTCATCCTGTCCGCTCTGTAGCTGCTCTTTTAACTGATGGACCTGGTCCTTCTGTCGGTGAGCCTGTTCCTGCAGCATCAACATCAGAGCACCTATGTCAGGTGCTGCAAATGTAGGAGCTACTGACGGGCCTGCAACCGGCGGGTGGCCCTCCGACGTCTGCGGCGTTGCACCACCAAATCGTCTCTGGTCCGTCTCCTGCTCGTGTTGACTTCGGGTACGGACACCCTCTTCTGATACCAATTGTTACGAGCTTGAGGTTCGTGACAATAAAAATTGCCGATAGAATTACCTAAATTAACGCTTTAATTTTCTTTACACTAATTAAAACTTAAAACACCAATAATTAATCACACTGATTCACTTTATTTCGCTCCGAAGCTTCGCTTGTCTCGCCGAATTCAATACTTCCCCGACCGCGTATTATTTATATATATATATATATATATATATATATATATATATATATATATATATATGCGCCTATAAATACAAATTAGCACCCAGTTCCGTTTGCGCGCCGCCCCCGAGCGGTCGTGCATACAGTTCTTTCGCGCCTCCGACCCTTCGGTAGCGCAACCGCTTGCCCGCGCGCCCCGCTCTCCCCGGCTAACCCACCAACGCCGTTGGTGAGTCATTTTGTTTTTCGCATCGTTCTTGCCCCCCTTGCTCCGGCGGGGAGGCTTGAGCGCTTTATTTCGCTCCGAAGCTTCGCTTGTCTCGCCGAATTCAATACTTCCCCGATCGCGTACTATATATATGCGCCTATAAATACAAATTAGCACCGAAATATCCAGAATATTCAAGTAAACACGCGCAAGGTAGCGAGAGTTCGAGTTTCAACTTCTAGAAGTTTATTTCTTCGGTTTGAGACCAGATGGCGCTGTCGGTTGAAAGATTAGTGATGTCATTTTCTGGAAAGCTCCCCGCGCTCTCGTCTCTGACACTAGATGGCGCTAATGCCGTCGACTTAGGCGCGTAACAACACTTACCCTTCGGTAAACTGTACAAAAGATGAAGAAGGCATACAATCTGCCACTTTTGTTTGCGTGCAGGGACTATGTGAAAGCATTTAATTCCATCTAAATTTGGGTTTTAATACAAACCTTTTAGCGGTTCAAGTTAACTGTCAGTATATCGAAGTGCTAAAGTGTTTGTGCAGTTACCCATTCAAATGCAGAGAGTTGTAAAAAAAGAGTGACGTTATATGTCCGAAACTCTTCACCGCTGCATTAGAAGAGGTTTTCAAGCTACTAGACTGGAATGGATACGATATTATCATCAATGGCGAGTACTTCATTCAAATTCAATTTGGCGACGATATAGTCCTTATGGCAGAATCGCTGGAACACCTCAGGCTTATGCTGAAAGGCCTCAATAGTTGTATAGTACTCATCTGTCAACTTTACTTTGAAAAAAAAAAACGATGTTGATCTAAACCATTATTTGATAAATGTTTCATGTATATAATTTTTCGATGCGAATTAATTTTACAAATTGATGTTATTCCCAATGGCTTATCAGCAATTACAAAACCAATATCGTTTTGAAATGTATCTAGGTTATGTTAGGTTAATGAAATGAAATGAAAAAAAAAAATGAAAAAATAAGTTTTACAGTACGCGAGCAACCCGGGTTTGATCCCCGCAGATAATAATGAATTTATTAATTGCAATTTTAAGTGCTGATTTTACTGGAAAAGAGGCATTCCATCTTAGTCTATACACAATCCATCTGCATTTTGATTCTTCGAGGATAATTGTAAATGCTTATGGGCTACAGCATCCACTTTCCATCAGATTGACTGTGTGCTCGTTTATCAACTTTGTTCTATAAAAAAACCAAGCGTGTGAATTTTGTTTTCTCACAGACATCTAAATTTATCCTCAATTTAATACATATGATGTCGACCCTAAGGACCAAAATGGAATGTTTCGTACACATCATCATCAAGCTGTTATTTATTGCTGCTATATTTATATATTCGGTGAAGGAAATTATCATAAGGAATCAAAAAGATATATTTCTAAGATGTTTCAAATCCATCAACGCATTGCGGCAGCGCGGTGAGTGCCCTAAAACCTTTATCCGTAACTAAAGGAGGCCTGTACCTAGAAGGAGGACGTAATGGGTTTTAAATTTAATTTACTATTACATCGAGGTTAAAAATATGTCCAAAATAACAAAAAATATTTATAAAGGGTTCACAACACAGTGGCTTAACAATGAGTTGCAGCGCTGGGGGACTCTGAAAGCTAAGGGTTTGAATCCGTACAAAACTATTATTTATATAGCCTGCAAATAATTTTACAGGTATTAATGTTTGTTCCATTGAAATATATGTATGTAACCTGCCCCCACAGAACAGGAAAAATTCTTAGTTTGAGGGTAACTCTTTTAAATAAGAAAAAATAAAATTTAATATATTATTGCACACTATAGTTGATACCGATAAATGCCACTAGCGCCATCTAGTATCAAGTAGCAGGAATTAAGAGAGATTTCTAGAAAATGCCATGCTAGAACATTCCCACTAGTGCCATCTAGTATCAGGTGGCAGAACTTGGAGATAACTTTCAGTTGGGACCGGTATGTGCTCGAACATTCAGGATGTTTCAGTGGAAAAGGTCCTATATAAAGGCGTTAAAGACTGTGACCGAGGCAGTATTAAATTGCCGATACGAGCGAAGACTTAGGAGAGAAATAAAGTGAACTAAAGTATTAAGTGTGATTAATTATTTGTGTGTTTTAAGTTTTAATTGGTGTTCGGTAATTAAATTGTCAATCTTGGTAATTCAATCGGCAGTTTTTATTGTCACAAACCCTAAGATCGTAACAATATGTACATTTTAACACATTTTGTAGAACTTCCTCCTTAGATAGTACCCAAAACAGTTGCTGAATTTTTCATTGTATTAATTTCCATAAGCGTGAAACTTCTTGCTCTCTCACATCAGCAGCGATAATTGAACATTAACGGGGATACTATTAACAGATATTCTTTACAAAGATGCCGGAGACGACAAACGTACACAATACGCATTGTATTTCATTTATTTCTTATTGCACACCAAACAAAACATACCATTACCGTTAACGTAACAGTCAGTCCACTGCTGAACATAGGCGTCCCACATAGTTTGCGTCATAAAGGAGATATTTGCCATTATTGCCACGCCTGGAAAGCGGGTAAATAAACGCAGTTTTTTTATATTTGTGGTCCCATCTCCTGATTTTTTTTCCTCTGGTGCCTGTAGTGTAGTGTACCCCACACAGATGAGAGCATTATAATTAAAGTCATACAAAGAGTAAATCGTCTCCCTAATTGACACCTTTCAAATATTACATGACAACCCTGCCAGGATATTGCTCTCATTCTGTACTTAACACAAATATACATAGTCGTGTGGGCTACACCACACTACATCCTCTTACCATACCTTCGGGATGATATGGTATAGTACGAGTAGATACACTTACACCAGAAATACAACGTAAACAAAATATAAAATATACAGAATTTATTTACCCAAAAGAAGAATGCAATGGGCAGTCTTACTTCTGATAGAATTTTCTTCCAGACAATCAATAAATGGACAAGATCGTAGGTAGAATGACAGGAATAAGACAAAAAATGGGGTGATGTAATTGATTTGTTAACCTCTCAAACCCCAAATGGCCGGATCCGACTACGGCGATATGTAGTATTGGTTTTAATAAGCATGCGGTTCATCTGGTGGTAAATGATCACGGTAACATAAGCATAAACAACTACAACAACGTGAGGAACTACAAGACTTTTTGAAGGTTTTTATGTCATATCAGTCTGTAATAGCACGTTATAACTAAATCAGCTATCAGCAGGTGAGCATAAAGTATTCGTCGAGAACTCAAGCTTCTGGAAAATCAGACGGTGAAGGTGGTATGAAGAATTTTGTTTTGGCAATGTTAGTCTGTGTGGTCAAAACAAAAAGGGGAGATTTTTTTTAAACCAGCTAACACACACCAGTCTTTTCAACTGACTTAAAAATGGAGAAGCTTCTCAATTCAATTGTATTTTTAAATCTCAGAAACCTTAGAACGTTTTTTAGGTGAACTGATTTTGATGTTTTTTTAAATTTATTTGAAAGATCGTTTTATTAATGTTCTAATATCATTTATTACACGTGCAGCTTTAGTAGTTATTCTGATAGATTAAACCAATTTAATATGCTATCATTAAGGCAACCTAGGAAATAGCTACTCCATGACTTCATTATTAACAGCCAGCTCATGCGTTACCTTAAGAATCATCAGCTGATTAGTGACCACCAGTGCGGTTTTCATCCTAGTCACTTGGCTGGTGATCTTCTAAGTTATCTAACTCATAAATAAGCGGAAGCAGTAGAGTCCAAGGGCCTCCCGTTGGCCGTTAGTTTAGACATATCGAAGGCCTTCGATCGGGTTTGACACAAAGCGCTTCTTACGAAACTTCCTTCCGATGGGCTTCTCGAGAAATTGTGCAATTGAATCACCAGTTTTTTTTTTGCTGATCGGAGCATAAAGATCATAGTAGACGGTGCATGCTCCGAGTTACAAGCCTATTAATGTTGGTGTTCAATAAGGCTGCATATTATCCCCAACGCTGTTTCTTTTGCATATCAATGATAATACAAACCAGTAATATTCACTGCTATGCAGACGACGGCACTGGTGATGCTTTATATACCGGCCATGCCGATATTTCTCGTAAAAATGAAGGAAATGCAAAAAAAGGCGCAGGTTCGGCCGCACATGGGTATTGTTCCTATCTGTGGTCTGGGGCTCCCTAGTGCCAGCTTCTTCCATTTGATCGTGAACCACAAGAAATTTTTCATGATTTATATGACTTAGGGACCTTCAAGAAAAGAGCCTACTCCTTTTAATAAGGCCGGCACCGCATCTGCAATTCCGCTGGTGTTGCAGTTGTTCATGGGCGGCGGTAATCACTTACCATCAGGTGAGCCGTGTGCTCGTTTGCCCACTCTCCTATAAAAAATGACGTATTTGTATAAATTATTGCCCAGCGCACTCAAGATAATATCTCGATGAAGAATACACAAATAGATGGAGAGTGCTATCTGGTATAATCTAGCAGCCAGCCCGTTAAACTGATTTGAATCTTTTAGAATTTTTTACTGGGGAGCCGTCAAAAAAAAGTTATTATAAAACCTATTGAAAATGTAGCTGAGCTACGGCAAAGACTAGCTAAAGTGGCTAAATTTGTAAATAATGGTAGATTCGCTGGTCTGATAACCCCTCCCTCTCCCTTTTAAGGAGATGCCGAGGGCGCATTTCAAGTGAAAGAAGGCAGTTTGAACGTTTGCTGTAAATGTTCCATTCTTAATTTTTTTTATTTAGGAATCATTTGTTTAATTTATGACATTTTGTGAGCTTAATACATTTAACCATTCAAATAATTGATGGCTAATTTATTTATCAAATTAAAAAAAAAGAATGATAACCCTAATTTTAAAGCAAATACACTGAGTCAACATAAGTATGGATCGTGGTAATTTTGAACTATTTGAAAAGAGGATTTCAATCTCGCTCACACTTTATCAATTGGTTCCCTCTGTTTCAGTTTAACTAGAATCTAAACTAATAGGATTAAGGAAAAAATAATTTAAAACTAGGTGGTACTAAGGGATAATATTTCCAAATATATTTATAATATCAACACCACACGGTAAAAAATATGTTTTAAACTGGTTGTATTAAAAACACAATGTAACTCTAATTATTATTGTTATTCATAATTTCTAAAGTATTCTAATAATAGTAGAAAGTAAGAAAAACTTTTGTTCAATATAGATTATAGAAATAGAAATAGAAACTTTTTTATTCAATGTAGATTATAAAAATACTTATTGAAAGTCACTTTTTTAATTTACCATATATATTACAATAAATAATACTTATTAAAGGTCACTTTTTACCAGAGGGACTTTTTAAAGCAAACTATATAATAAGAAAGGTTGTACAATTTATTTTTAAATTTTATTTAAGAAACAGCTTGCAAACGACCACATCGTTTCAATCAAATCTCAAGCAGATATTAAAAACGTTTCCAAAACCAGTCACTTAACGAAACTTGAAAAATAAACTGCGACTTTTCTTAAGAAATCTGATAGAAAATACATTAAAGGAAATAATTTTAATCATAAAGGAAGTTCAGCATGAATTTTCTTCAATATTTGCTCAAGAATGAAACGCTATTTATAAAATTTAGTACATGAACGTACACTAGAGCGCAGAAGTCAAGCGTATATCGTAAACGAAGTAATTTTAAGTTCTTGAGTAGCGTTCCATTTTCTTTAAAAGTTCGGCAAAACAAACTGTCCCTTGTGAGATAAACTTACGAGACATTTTACGATGTTAATATCGAACTTCTCTTGCTCCATAAACTCAGTGTTTTGTGTTAAAGAAGATGATCATGTCTTCCTAGTCGATTTTCAACCATGGTAACAATTACCATCCTCCCGTCACCATGGGTGCTGCAAAGCGCCCGTATCATGGAGAATTCTAAAAGTTGTAAAAAAGTAGCAATGATATTAACGTACATGTTAGAGCCATGCTCCAACTGTATTTTAGTTTGTAGCAAGAAAGGGGCTGTTCGATAGAGGAAGGGTACCACGGTCACTCAGAATGCGAGAGTGAAATAGCAGCTTATTGCTGCTGTTTTCGTATGGTGAGTGTAGAGAACCGAAGACCCTTTATACTGGAATCGAAGCATTCAATCTTAGTCCGTGGGTGTAACAACGTAAATGTCCATAGGTAACAGAATTCACTTACCATCAAGTGGACTGTGTGCGCGTTTGTTACCCGTACTCTATTAAAACACCACGGGTGCTTCGTGATCCTTGTACTGCAAATGCTAGAAATTCTCATGGCTCCCAATAGATAACAGTATAATAGCACATAAACGCCAGATGTTCAATATTAAGCAAATTTTACCGTGTAGTGTCGGTGTAAGAATATCAACTACCCCATATCATCCCGTGGTTATCGTAAGAGGCGACAGAGGAAAACAAATCAGAAGCGGCATCTTTCTAATTAAAATTCAAAGTAAAAAAAATCTGTAGTTGCCAAGCCGCTTGCCAAGCGTGGTAACTATGGCAAATATCCCCCCTATGAGGCAATCTATCTGGGAGGCTTGTGTTCAGCAGTGGACTTTAATAGGGTTTAACGGTAACGGTAAGCCAATCTTCATTCAAGAGAAGAGGCCCGTGACCAGCTGCGGACTGTAAGACTGATAAAAAAACAAATGCCATCCGGTATCTGTATACTTTGCATGGCTGTATATATGGCGTACATATTATTTTTCAGCTGTGTAAGGTTCAGAATTAATCTAGAAGTTTTTAAATTAAAAAAAATATTGGCAACACTGAATAACGGAGGGGATAGCATTGGTAGAGAGGTCTTGGAATGTTTGTTATTAGCTGGACTCAAATTCACGAACGTGGAAGTTTGAGTTAGAAAACGCGAATTTATGCAGACCATCAATATGAGAAAAGACGCGTATTTGGGGTACGTGCTGAGGCACGTGAGGAAAGAACACACAAAACTCATTTGTTACGGATCGCCGTAACGCCGTTCGAAAAATGAATAAAACGCGTTGTTCTTGCTTATATAGGAGGCAAGCGGCGGTGAGGAGGAACTTGTACTTTTTTTCTTCTTGTAGTGCCTTTTCAGTGGCTGGAGAGCGACGACGGACCCTACCGGCCGGTCCGTCTTTTATATGATTCGGCCACTGCTGGCCAGCGGACCCTTGCCTCACCCCCCGCGCCTTTCTTTATTTCTTTAAAATTTTTATTTATTAACAAACATATTTAATTATATAATATTTTTACATCTAATTCTTATACTATTATGTACACAATAATTATCTTATACTCTAAAAGGTTTTAAACCTTGTAATTTACAATTTTTAAGCTGAGAACCCTGCCCCGCACCTCAGCACTATAAATATAAAACGTCGTGACGCCCCACGCGTAGCTTCATTAACTCCGCGGCCGCGTCACGATAACATGCCCTGATAATGTTATAATTATCTTAAGAAAGGTAATTTATTTGAATGGTAATATGTATACAATAAAGGTGATATGCAACAAAGGTAAATTAACTATAAGAGTAAAATTTATATTTTAAAATCTATGCTAACTCTCGTTATTTATTCGATGCCTTTATTGGGAGAGTTATTTGCATAGTTACAACATCATTCTTTTTTTTATTATCTTATTCTGAATCTTATATTAATATAAGTTATACATGTTTAACAAAATTAAATACAATAACCAAGACTACGGCTGTTTTTCTGTGTTGTTGTATGCACCCTCGCTAGTTGTCGAACCTCGCTGGTCGCGACCCCCGTGGCTCCGCCCACCGCCCCTGAGTTGCTCAACCAGTGCTGGTTACACTAAGCAGGTATCTCGTCGCTTGCGTCGTGCATATTCTCCCGCCGTCGCCACGCTGCGATCCCTCTGGTAGCACGACGATCTTCTTTGTTGGTCTGCGTAGTACATGCCCACTGCTAGTGGTTACGTCCACTACTCGTACCTCTCCGTCGACGCCGGGATACACGTTGCTTATTTTTCCCCTGGGCCAGATGTTGCGCGGTAGATTGGAGTCACAAATGATGACCAGGTCTCCAATCTTCGGTGATGCGCCTATGCTGCTGGGCTCCCGCCGGTGTTGGAGTAGGGGCAAGTATTCCTTCACCCATCTTCGCCAAAATACGTCGGCTAGGGCTTGAGCTCGTTTCCACTGCTGGCGGGCCGTCACGTCGCTCTTGCTGAAGTGTCCCGGTGCAGGTACATGTGAGTTGGGACCGATGAGGATGTGATTCGGCGTGATGGCTTCCGGGTCTCCTGGGTCAACTGAGACGTGTGTAAGAGGTCTTGAATTGACCGCGTTTTCGACCTCGGCGAGCAGGGTCACCAGTGTCTCGTCACTGGGATAGCGTTCGTTGAGGGTGACGCGTAGGGCTTCTTTCACGGAGCGAACCATTCGCTCCCAGGCGCCGCCCATGAATGGTGCTGATGGTGGTATGTACTTCCACACAATTTGTCGACATGTGGTTTCGTTCTCGAGGGCTGCGAGTGCTGCTTCGGCCAGCTCCTTGTAGTAGCGTTGTCACTCCAGATTTATTTTGGGCATCCTCTTCTGCTCATGAAACGCCTAAGCGCTGACACAGCTGAGTCGGCACTTAACGAGTGGGCCACCTCTATATGTATTGCTCGTGACGTCATGCAGGTAAATAACGCGCCATAGCGTTTTTCACGATGTCGTCCCACTGTGACTTCTATTGGCCCGAAGTAGTCCAGTCCGGTGTATGTAAACGGACGTGCGTGATGAGCGAGACGCGCGGACGGCAAGTTTCCTGTAGACGGTGATGCAGGCTTGGCTTTTCTTAGACGGCACGGTAAGCAGCCTTTGATGACAGTTTTTACTACTGGACGTATTTTTCTTATGTACAATCTCTGTCTTAATTCGTTCACGACTGTTTCCACGCCTCCGTGATGCAACCTCTCGTGTACGTGTGCTATGTACAGACGAGTGTATGCGTGCTTCCCGTCTAGTATGGGAGGGTCGTACGTCTCCTCCTCTACCTCTGATGCTGCTTTTATTCGACCTCAGAGGCGTAGGGTCCCCTCTTCGTCGATATATGTGCTCAGGTGGCCTAGTTTGTCATCGCCTCCTGGAACACTTCTGTTGGCGATCCTCTTGAGCTCCTTCGTGAAGCTTTCCCGCTGACTGGCTTGCACCCACAGTTGTTCGGCTCTTATATGATAAGCGGCTGGTATTCCTACAAGCGATGAGACAGTAGGTGTTGCCCTTTTCTCCTTGGTGGGGTTGTTGCGTCGGTTTGTTCTTTGCCAGCCAGGGTCGCTATCTTGTCTTGCTTTGTTGCGTTTGCGCCCAGCCTTCACCACGTGCTTGTTTGGTCTGCACATGTCGATGAATAGGAGGACTCTCGCAGTCGCCCTTATGAGGCGAATCCATTTTGAAAATCTTTCTATTTGTGGCAGATGTGTTGTTGGCGAGTCTTCATTTTTAACTGTGATGTTACATATTTCTCGTTCTTCTCCGGTGTCGTATTGTGTCGTTTTCTCTTCCTGCGGCCATTCAGCCGGTGGGCGTTGTAGAAACGGAGGCCCTCGGAACCACCGGTGCGACTCGTCGAACCTTTCTGGCGTGGTTTGGGTCGCGTCGTCTGCCACGTTTTCTTTAGACGGTAGCCAACGCCATTCGTTCTTTTTGGTCGTATCTTCTATCTCCGCCAGGCGATGAGCGACGAAAGCTTTGTACGCGCGGGGCTCCGACCTTATCCACACTAGTGCAGTGCGAGAGTCGCACCAGTACGTCTTGCCCGCTATATCGTCATCGTGCTCACTGATCACGGTCTGCGCAAGACGAGCTCCCAGTAGTGCTGCTTGTAACTCGAGCCGTGGTATGGAGACTGGTTTCAGTGGTGTCACGCGGCTCTTCGCGGCGGCCAATGATATGTTAACGCTGCCGCCTGCTCGTTCCGTTCTCCAATACACGGCGGCTGCGTAGGCCTCCTCGCTTGCGTCGATGAATGTGTGTAGTTGCCGCGTTGACACTGGGCTGTAATCGTAGCATCGCGGTATTCTCAGTTGTTCTAGAGCGTGAAGTGAAGTAATCCAGTCTTCCCATTTTTCTTTTAACTCTATTGGCAGAGGGTCGTCCCATTCCGCCTTGTAACACCATGTGTCTTGGAATATTCTCTTCGCTGGGGTAGTCACTGGTGATATTAACCCCAGCGGGTCAAATAATGCCATTATTATGCTCAGCGCTTCACGTTTAGTTGGCAAGCGTTGTTTCTCTTTTACGTCGATCGGCATCTTCATATTGTTTGCATTAAATCCAATATGATCGCTTTGTACATGCCAGAGCAGGCCGAGCGTCTTCTCAGTTTCTTTTCCGCCCAGGCGCACGGTCGCGTCGTTTTGTTTATGCTCTGTCGTTATCTCTTCTATTGTTTTTTCTTCGTTCGATGTCCACCCGCTGAGTACGAATCCCGCTTGTTTGTTGACGTGATCGACTGCTTTTACAGTTTGCTGAGCTTCCGTGATAGAGTGGAAGCTCTGCAAGTAGTCGTCCATATAGTGATTTCTTTTTATGGCGACCGCAGCTTCGGGGTATGCCTCTGAATGTTCTTCAGCATTTTTATTTTTGATGTATAATGCTGTGCATGGTGATGATGTCGCTCCAAAGATGATCGATGTCATCCTATATTCCTCCGGTGCGCCCTCCCGCCGCTTGCCTCTCCACAAGAAACGTAAGACGTCTCTATCTTCTTTGCGCACTTTGATCTGCATAAACATTTCTTTTATGTCGGCGCTCACTGCATACGGATACTGTCGGAACCTCATGATTACTCCGGGCAATGATTGTAATAAGTCCGGCCCCGAGTGAAGCATATCGTTGAGACATATTCCTGCTGTCTTCGCGGCGGCGTCGTGTACCAATCTCGGCGGCTTGTTAGGTTTCGCAGGGTTGATGACTGGGAAGTGTGGCAGATACCATGTCTTTCCTTGTGGCGGTGGCATGGGTGCGCGCTCTGCGTAACCCGAGTTGAAGAGGTTCTGTATGCGTTTTTCGTATTGTAGCTTGAGATTGCTGTCTCGGTCGAGCCTCTTCTCTAAAGTGTGCAGACGCTTTCCGCGTCTTCGTAATTATTTGGTATTTGGAAATCCTTTTCTTTCCACAGCAACCCTGCCTCGAATCTGCCGTCCGCCGACCTCCTGCTGGTCTCCCTCAATATTTGCATAGCTCGCTGCTCGGGATCTTCTTTAGGTCTTCTTGGCTCGATGCACAGTGATTCTAATTTGAAATAATTCTTTATTTCTTCTTCTATTGGCTGTGCCTCTTCCCTTTCATGTAGTCTGCCGCAGAAGGTGACCGTCGATGTTAATGAGCTATGACAGCCATGTAGAACCCAGCCCAAGTTGGTGTATGAGGCGACTGGTTGATCTCGACGACCGACGCGCAGTTTTCTAGACACTATGAGGTGCCAGTTATCTTGCCCGATTAGTATTTTCGGTGAGGCGCGTTCGTAGGTGATATCCTCTTTGATATCTAGCAGATGTTGGCAATTCTTCAAGTGATTTTCATTCACGGATTCTGGCGCGAAGTCCAACCGCTCTACCGTACGCGCTGCTTCTATGTTGTGTTCCTCTTGCGCGTGCTTTCCTCTTATTTTAAGGCTGACGATCTTGCTCTTCTCATGCTTCACCTCCGAGCCAACCCCTTGTATCCACGTTGCGTGGGCTGGGCCGTCGGCGCCGATGACGTCAGCGATCAAGGCGTCGACTAAGGTGACCGTGCTTCCTTCATCCAATAATGCGTATGTTTCGACGCAGCTTAGCGGCCCCTTTATTGTTACGGCAATCGTCTAGTTGAGTCGTTGTGATGACCTCCCTTGCCGATGTTGCAGTTTCCATAGCGGGTTCTTTTTCAGTTTTTGCTTTTCTGTCGTGATGCAGCAATTTATGGTGTTTCATCATGCATCCGCCTTTTCCGCACGGTGGAGCTTTACACAGCAATCGGCGATGTTTGCCTCACAGACAGCGATAGCAGATATTATACTTCTTCGCTACTTCCCATCTGTCGTTTGTGGACAGAGCAGTGTATGACTTGCAATCGGGCAGTTTGTGTTCTTGTTTGAATTGAGGGCAGCGTTCTTCATATTGTTTCTTGCTTGTGGTGAAGGCGCGTTCTATTTTTCTCGGCCTTCGCTCTCTCGGTTCGTTGTCCTCCGTGATGAATTCCGGCAAGGCATACGCGCTGCATTTATCCGCTTCTTCGTTTAAGAAGATTGATATTTTCTTAAGCTCTGGGATATCTTCTTTCTTCCTGGCTGCATAGTCGTACCATTTGCTTTTCAATATGGGCGTGAGTTTGTCTGTGATAACTCGCGTCATCTCCGGACTATGCAGATAGTGTGCTTTCTTGAGTGCTTCCACGGTGCCCACCACGTTTGCTATGCGATTGGCGAATATGCATAACTCCCTGGGATTGTCCGTAACTTTGTTCAGCAGCTTCAGCTTCTCTATTTCTAAGTGAATTAATGCTTCTGGTCGTCCGAATCTCCTTTCCAAAGCTTCTATTATTATTTTGGGGTCTGATTGGCTTATAAGTAGGCAGCTTGCGGCCTCTTTTGCTATCCCTTTTAAGCTTCGGCGTATTCTTGCTATGTTTTCGTTCATCGTGAAGTACTTTGAAGATTCTTCGTACGTTGTTTTGAAGCTGAGCCATTCTTTGCTGCTACCATTGAATGTGGGCAGCTCTTGCAAATATTTCGGCGGCTCCCTTGTGCTTCGTACTGCTTGTGATAGAGCAGCGGCTAAGGTAGCGACGTCGATTTGTTGCTGCGCCTGTCCATAGTCTTCTTTCTGCGGCGCGGTATGTTGTGGAACGTATTGCGGTGCATACTGTTGAAGTACGGGTGGTGCGATCTGCGGTGCTGGTTGCGACGCGAAGTACGACGTGGGTTGCGGCGCGGGTTGTGTTGCAGACTGTGGAGCGGGTTGTGATGCGAAGTGCGACGTGGGTTGTGGTGCAGGTTGCGGCGCGGGTTGCGGCGCGGGTTGTGATGTAGGTTTTTCTTGCAACCATGTACTAATGCGCACTGATGCTAAGTCGTCCTCTATTTCTTCCTCTTCGTCCTCGGTTGATCCGGCCTCTGCTTGTAGTCGCTGCACGTGTATTTCTTGCAATTCCGTTCTTGCTTGCAATCGGGCCTGCTCGAGCTTGAGTTCGGCTAACCGCTCTTTCGCCTCTAACTCCGCGAGGAGTCTCTTGCGTGAGACTACGGAGCGGCGTGACCTAGTCTCGCCCGGCTTTAATGTGCGCTGCGATCTTTGATCACTCTCTTGCTGGGTTTCTTCCGTTGCAGTCGTTTTATCGGTAGCAGAGGTAGCGGTTGTATCGCTGCCCGTTGTGGTTTCGCTAGTGGTGTTTGATGAGCCACTAGCGGCTGAGTCGCCCCCGGAGGTCTCTTCCGTGGCCCCCTGGGTTATCTGTTCATCCTTACGACGCTTCGATGATTCTCCGCTGTTACTACGCGTAATCACCATTTTTCTCCAAAATAATATTTTTTCGTTCTTGCGGTTTGCTTCTTAATTCGGCTCTTCGAAGGACCATTAATGTTACGGATCGCCATAACGCCGTTCGAAAAATGAATAAAACGCGTTGTTCTTGCTTATATAGGAGGCAAGCGGCGGTGAGGAGGAACTTGTACTTTTTTTCTTCTTGTAGTGCCTTTTCAGTGGCTGGAGAGCGACGACGGACCCTACCGGCCGGTCCGTCTTTTATATGATTCGGCCACTGCTGGCCAGCGGACCCTTGCCTCACCCCCGCGCCTTTCTTTATTTCTTTAAAATTTTTATTTATTAGCAAACATATTTAATTATATAATATTTTTACATCTAATTCTTATAATATTATACACAATAATTATCTTATACTCTAAAAGGTTTTAAACCTTGTAATTTACAATTTTTAAGCTGAGAACCCTGCCCCGCACCTCAGCACTATAAATATAAAACGTAGTGACGCCCTACGCGTAGCTTCATTAACTCCGCGGCCGCGTCACGATAACATGCCCTGATAATGTTATAATTATCTTAAGAAAGGTAAGTTATTTGAATGGTAATATGGAAGTATACAATAAAGGTGATATGCAACAAAGGTAAATTAACTATAAGAGTACAATTTATATTTTAAAATCTATGCTAACTCTCGTTTTTATTCGATGCCTTTATTGGGAGAGTTATTTGCATAGTTACAACATCATTCTTTTTTTTATTATCTTATTCTAAATCTTATATTAATATAAGTTATACATGTTTAACAAAATTAAATACAATAACCAAGACTACGGCTGTTTTTCTGTGTTGTTGTATACACCCTCGCTAGTTGTCGAAGGATCTCCTGGGTGTGCGTTATCTGTAGTTAGCAGTGGCTGCAAATAACCGCCGGTTCGACAAACTCCGCCGATCGTTGAGTCCCGTGATTCCGTGAGGCGTCGAGGTCACCGGCCCCTAGGTGATTCTTGGCACTTTATGCGCTCCGTGCATCCTGTGCCTAGTCGCGTACTAAAGTGCCACCGTTGCACTTCCCCCAATCCTTTTGTTGTAAAAGGAGTAGGCAGTGCCCCAAGAGTTTACGCCAACGTAGTTGCTACCTCCATCCGCGTCGCGCATTACAGCCGATCGGCTGGATATAGACAGGGCCATTAGTAGACTACTGACTTAGGTAGGTTCACCATGTCCGACAAGGACAACGACAAGGGGGGAGCCACCACCGAGAACTAGAAAACCACCGGACCGAACTAGTGTTCTGGAGCGACCGATAGCATACCGGGACATCTTCAATCCAGAAAGGACTCGAGTAGTGTCTTCCTACTCGCAGATCCCTACTAGGAAGCCCCTATCTCCAGGGAAAGGACCTGCACCGAGGACCGCGCTCTCGCCCATCGTACCTGAGGGTACGACTGGGCTGGAACCGGTTCCCCCAACAGCAGCGGGCTAAGAAGTCTTGGAGAAGGCACACTCCGCCTGAGACTGCAGCATCAATGCAGGAGAAGAGGAAGTGCCTAGGATCCTCCAATTCCTCGGACTATTCGTCATCCGAGGAGGAGCTAATCCAAAGACCGATAAGGAGATCGCCACCGAAGTCGCCATCGCCGACCAAGCCCACTCCCCTTAGATCAGAGGAACACCATTCCAGCATGGAAGCTGTAGATCTAGAGCGGGGAGGAGAAGGGTCGTATGGTTGGAGTGCCACAACATATGCGACCTTAGCCCCAAATATATCGGCTGGACACTCGCCGTCCACGTCGCCGAAAAAGACTACCGAAAATCCGTCCGGGCGTCCGCTGGATGATGGCCAACGGCCATCTACTAGCTACGCCCATATGGTAGCGGCGCCAGCAGTGCCACGACCCAAACCGGCGGCAGCGACTTCTGATAAGCCTGCCGACCAGGAGGAGAAGACCAGATACCGCCCATAGTGGCCGAAAGCCTCCCGGACTGGACGAGGCATTTCAAGGAGCTTAATAGAATGTTAGGCCACCCGTTGAATGCCCGTCCGTTCGGGAAGGGGGTTCGTTTCACACCACAAAGCGCCACCGAATTCAAGACTGTTCAACGCTACATGGTTGAACTTTCCAAGGCAACACCCAGCATCTCGTAGTACTGCTATACCCCGGATGAAGACAAGCCCACCAAAGTGGGCATCCGGGGCCTACCAATGGGAACCGACACCAGTACCATCGAGGAGGCCATAAAGGCAAAAGGCTTCCCGGTCAAATATGTGAAAGCAATCCCACCGAGAAGGGGCAGACCAGGATGCCTATACTTTGCCCAATTCGACCACCTGAGCCTGGAACAGCTTAAAAGACTCTACGAAGTTGACGAACTACTCTTCATGAGAGGAGTAGTTATTGAGGCCTGGCAAAGAAAAGCCGGACCGGCACAATGCCACCGCTGCCAGGCCTTTGGACACGCCTCAGCAAATTGCTTCAGGCCGGTGAAGTGTGTAAGGGCAGACAACCAGCCCCCCCCCCCCACCCGTACCACGCACAGAAACGGTGGAACCCGAACAGGAAAGGGCAACCACCGGGGCGACTCTGCAACCTCCCGCCAATCCTGCCACAGAACGGCAGCCCTCAAAAAAGAGTAGGCGGGAGAGAAGCAGGAAGAAGTCGCAGCCTCCTCGGGCTGTTACCTCTACCCCGACACCAGGACCAACAGCGCCTCAGGCGCAGGTTATAAAGGAGACCACCAAAAAGGGCGTGGGTAGAGTGCAGGAGAGGGCTCCACTGGAGGAGAGAGCCCGAGCTACACACAGAGCGCGCTCTACTCACAAACAAGAAGTCCAACGCCCGAGACCAGCACCAACGCCTTCAGATAGGAGATCACCGACGAGCGGCCTCGAAACAGCTGATGCAATCCAACGCCTAGTTGGAATTGCCATCGAGGTCGGCACACAAGTCCTGGTCGACATTAGAGCCGGGACTGATCCGATAACAGCGATCATGAAGGCGCTGGCAAACCTCCTGGCCAGACATTATGGAGGATAATAACCTGCGCCTAATGTACTGGAACCCGGACGGAATTCAGCAGAAGCTGCAGGAACTCTGCACTGTCGCCCAGCAACAGCACATACATATTATACTGCTGGGCGAGATAATACTGAATCCCAAAACGCGCATAAAGCTGCCAAATTTCCATATCTATAGAAGGGACGAGTTCACTTCTCGAGGGGCCGCCTACAGAGGGACGGCGGTTCTAGTGAGGAGGGACATCGTCCACCAAGAACTGGACTTACCATCCTTCCAGACAATGCGCTCAATCGGCATAAGAATGGAGGCGGCGGGCGAGGAACTAAGTTTAGGAGCTGACTCCATATGGGTGCCTATTGGTGACCATAATGAAAGATGAAATCTTTTACTAATATATTTATTATAGCGGAACGTGCCATACAGTTGGCGGGCAACTAGTGACTGGTTGAAAAATCTTATTCACTACATAATATAGTTACAATACAACATTGCGAAGTTTACATGTGTGTGCGCAGCACACCTACAATACTTCCCCCCTTTACAAAAAAATGAATACAAAAAACTTAAAACTATACAATGAATATAAACTTAAAACTAACAACAAAAACTTGCTAATGCGCTTGTGCGCAGGGCTGTACGGAGACCCCCGCGAAAGGGGTGGCGGCCGCGGCGGGCGCGGGCACATGCTGCAGACTGGTGCTAGAAGCACCTATCATCTGACCCATATTCTGGCCCGATATCGGAACGCCTGTCATTAACACCTGATGACGAAGCCAGCTTTTGAACTTCTTATTAAACTTTACCCAAATAGTGTACAGGATTATCGCCCCCATAAAACTGGCTATCACATATAACCATGTTTGAAAATTATCCACTTTATTCTCTACAGTATTTTGAGCCTGAGAAACAATAACTGGTTTTTCTTGAAAATTACCCATAGTAAAAATCGTAAAACTTATCGCGCTAATGCTATCGCAAAGGAAGTATTTCGAATGAAATTATATTAAATACATTATAACTAAACTAGCTACCTGGAACCTATATGAAAGTGCAGTATACGCAAAATACTGAACACGATACCTCTACAATTACATTCAACTTAAATAATGTAACTTGAATATCCTGAATGAAAATATTATGCACTTGACAATGCAAATAATACTTTCACATCCATAGTAACTAAACCTGATTATCATTTAGACATGTAATTGTATAATATATATTTTATATTAACACTAGCTTATAAATCGTGAAGGTAACTTAACAATCCGACCACTTCGCGTTGTTTTCACGGTTATCGGGTTGCTCGGGCCGGGTAACAACGACGTCAGCGGTGTGGACGGTGGTAACGGAAACCGTACATGCGCAGGTGCCACATCCGCTGCGTTGTCAGCGTTACTTTGGCGTGGCGTTGCTTCGTTACCATCACATTCCTTTAATACATATGCAGGCTTTAATCTGTCGATAGAAATATGTACCTGTCTATCGGGTAATTGAATTAGGTAAACTTTTGAGCCCCTTTTTATCACGCGGTATGGACCGTCGTAGGGTGGTTTCAAAGGTTTACGTATTGAATCGTCCCTAACAAAGACATATTCACAGTTACGTAAGTCCTTGTGCACAAAAAAACTATGACAGTTACGTGAATCGTCGGATGTAGGCTTATAACTACGAATAGTATCTCTAATCTTATCCACTAAACAATAATCATTGACGTTACGGTTGTTCGAAGAGCCGTCATAAAAGTCTCCCGGTAGACGTAAGTTTCGTCCGAACGTTAACTCGGCGGCGCTAACCCCTGAGTCACTGCGGGCGGCCGCGCGAAGCCCAAGTAATACTGTGGGTAGCTCTTCCACCCAGGACCCATGTGACAGGCGAGCTGAAAGTGCTGTTTTTAAAGAACGATGCCAACGTTCAACTGCGCCATTGCTTTGCGGATGATAAGGAGTAGTTCGAATTCTATTAACCCCCAACATTTTTAACAGCTGGTTAAAAAGACTACTCTCAAACTGGCGACCTTGGTCGCTAGTTAACTTTATCGGGCAACCGTAACGACAAATCCAACATATCATATAAATGTTTGGCAACAGTTTCTGCCGTAATGTCTCGTAACGGAAAAGCTTCAGGCCACCTGGTCCTCCTATCAATTATCGTGAGTAAGTATCTATAACCATCTGGTGAGATCTCAAGAGGGCCAACGATATCGACGTGCACATGCTCAAAACGCTCTACTTCCGGAAACTTAGTCAGATTCGATACCGTATGTCTGTTAACTTTAGAACGTTGACATTGTATGCACGTTTTTGCCCACAAAGAAACATCACGATTCATACTAGGCCAGAAATACTTTTTGGCTAACATCTTTCGCGTAGAACGAACTCCAGGATGGCTCAAATTATGTAAACTATCAAAAGCTAGGCGTCGAAACTTTTCCGGTAGGTACGGACGAGCTGTATCAGTAGACATCTCACAAAAAATAGACTTATTTAACATAGGTATAACTAGTTCCTTTAACAAAATATTATCGGTATTTAAACCAGACATAACATTCATGATATAACTGTCGCTACGCTGCTCATTTGCAATGTCATCGAAATTCAACGCAGTTGGCATAGTCACGGCTTCGATGCGCGATAAGGTGTCAGCTACGATGTTATTCGTACCGGTTATATGTCTTATATTTGTAGTGAACTCACTTATGAAAGCTAAATGTCTCGTTCTCCGCGGCGTTTCGCTTTCATCGCGTCCTACCTTTTGAAATGCAAAAGTTAAAGGTTTATGGTCCGTATACACGGTTATTTCTTGCCCTTCAAATAATTTCCGAAAATGTTTTATAGCTAAGTATATAGCGAGCAACTCGCGATCGTATGTGCTATATCGCTGTTGGGTGGTGGTCAATTTTTTTGAGAAATAGCCCAATGGTTTCCAGCTATCTCCTTCCTTTTGTTGCAAGACTGCTCCCACGCATGTATTAGATGCATCAGTCATTAAAGCGAGTGCGGAACCCACTCTAGGGTACGTCAATGTAGCGGCCTGTGTGAGACCTGCCTTACATTGCGTAAATGCTTCGTTCGCACTATCCGTCCAGACGATGGGAGTCTTATCATTTTTCTTTGAGCTTTTAAGATATTTATTTAATTCTGTTAGATATAAAGTTGCGTTGGGAAGATGAGCTCGATAAAAATTGACCATACCGAGAAAACGTCTTAGTTCTGCAACAGTTTTCGGCTTCGAAAATTCCACAATTGCCTGAACCTTATCTTGCAACGGCCTGACGCCGTCGGTACTAATCTCGTGTCCTAAAAATTCTAGTTTAGTTTGTCCGAAACGACATTTTGCCAAATTAATTGAAATTCCATATTTATTAAGCCTTTTAAAAATAATTTCTAAATGTTGCCTGTGTTGAACTTCGTTGTCACTAGCTATAAGTAAGTCGTCTAAATAACAAAAAACAAAATCAAGACCTTGTAAAATGGAGTTCATAAAGCGCTGGAAGGTTTGTGCTGCTCCGCGCAAACCGAAGGTCATTCGAGGAAACTCGAAAAGTCCGAATGGTGTTATGATAGCGGTTTTCTCCACGTCACCTGGTGCGACAGGTATAAAATGATAACTTCTATTGATGTCTAATTTTGAAAATATCTTTTTATCCGGAAGAATAAAAGTAAAATCGTTCAAGCGAGGAATCGGGTATCTGTCGGGCTTTGTTATCGCATTCAGCTGGCGATAGTCCCCACAAGGTCTTATATCTCCATTCTTTTTAGGAACTACATGGAGCGGACTAGCCCACGCGCTCTTTGAAGGACGACAGATGCCCAGTTCCTGCATGATGCGAAATTCTTCTTTAACTTTTTTATACCTGTCAGGTGGCAACGGGCGCGCTTTCGCGTGCACGGGCGGGCCAGAGGTCTCGATATAGTGGACGACATCGTGTTTCGCAGTTTCTCGGAATGACGCTGGTTTAGTGATGTCCGGATACTTTAACAATAAATCCTGATATGGATGATTTACATCAATAGTTTTAACACTAGGTTGAGATACATTGACAACAGATGCCGAAACATTCAATTCTGTAGTTTTATCTATTAATTTACGCGCGTTTAAATCAACTAATAGTTTGTGGTACGCTAAAAAATCGGCGCCCAAAATTGGTTGTTTGACATCTGCTACAACGAATTCCCAACGATAAGGTCGGCGTAAGTTTAAGTTTAACACTATTGTCTTGGTACCGTAAGTTGCGATTTCATTGCCGTTAGCTGCGTATAATTTATATTCACTACACTGATTTAGACGATCTTTTCTCACGGCTGGTAAAACAGACACATTGGCACCGGTGTCAACTAAAAATCTAAGTCCGGAGTTACTGTCTGACACACACAAACGATTGAATGGAAAAACGGTACAGACCTGAAGACCCTCGGACTGTACCTCGCTGCTCAGTTTTCCGGCTGTGTTGTTTTCCACGCGCAAGGCTTCGTACACCTGTTGGCCTTTTCTCGGAACCTGTAATGGTAAAAGCATAAGTAGTTCTCCTTCCGGGGACGGCAGGGACTGCTACGGCGCCTGGACTGTGAACGACGCCGGTTGCGATCAGGGGCGCGGGACCGCGACCTCTGCTGCTCGATCCGGTCCACGGTAGCCTTTATTTTAGCCACCTCAGCTCTCAACAGGGCCAAGTCATAGGCGGTAGTAGATGCTGGCGCTGGCACGGTGTAAGTAGCGGTGGCGGCATAGGAAGGCCGCACAGCCTCCATGACGTTATCTGCAACTGCTGCTAGGTTGTCCAGGTCCTTGGAGTCAGACGCAGTGAGCACGTTAACAGGCGGCACGTTCTGTGGCGTTGGCGGAAACGGCGCACTCATGTTACTATATCTATTGTCCACCGATCACAACCACGCGAATATTGCCCACTACTGCATTAACATCACATAGACCACTTCGGTCATCTTGATCACGTCGGGCATCACGTCGGGCTTTGCGATCACGTCGGGGTCACCAGTTTAGGAGCTGACTCCATATGGGTGCCTATTGGTGACCATAATGAAAGATGAAATCTTTTACTAATATATTTATTATAGCGGAACGTGCCATACAGTTGGCGGGCAACTAGTGACTGGTTGAAAAATCTTATTCACTACATAATATAGTTACAATACAACATTGCGAAGTTTACATGTGTGTGCGCAGCACACCTACAATACTCATACGCAGCATATACGCAGCATACCGCCCGCCAGGGACTCCATTTTGCTCCTCAGACATCCGGACGGTAATGGAAGGCGATGCACCTGTAATCATCGCCGGGGACCTGAACGCAAAACACCCGGCGTGGGGGTCCAGAGTGATCACCCCACCGGGTCGTGAACTATATGAAGATGCTGAAAAGTACCAGTACGACGTTCTAGGTCCCGAGGAACCAACGCACGTTCCTACCGACCCAAGGAGGCACCCGGATGTGTTAGACATCGTGCTCACTAGGAACGTCAACTATCCGATAGTGGTAGAAGTGCTGTACGACCTCCTTTCACAGCACCTCCCGTTACTGATAACCCTTGGCCTAAAGGCGGTGACTACGCCGCCTAGAGCTTTTAAAACCCGTGTCGACTGGAGGCTCTACTGTCAACATCTTCAGCAGAGACCTCCAGCACACCAACCTATATGCACAGCGGACGACGTAGAGGCCGCTGCAACTAGAATCACCAATAACATCAAGGAAGCCCTCCACGCGGCTTCTACGATCGTCCCGATTACAGCAAGGCGAGACGATCGATATCTGCCGCGTGAGATATGCGTGCAGATCAAGCGCAAAAGAGCGCTGAGAAAGCTCTGGGCGCGTACTCGCTGCCCCAGGATCAAAACACAGCTGAACACCCTAACGGAGGAACTGTCGGTTTCAGTCCAGGCCTTCAGAGGTGAAGCCTGGGATCGGCGCATCCAGAAGGCGGAAGAGAGAGATGTGTCACTTTATAGACTAAACCGACAGTTGACCAAATCCAGACCTCCCGTTTGCCCGCTGACTGATAATACGGGCAAACGATGCTATGATGCCAAGGGCAGAGCGGATATCCTAGTCGAGCACTTCGAGGAGCAATTTATGCCGAACACAGCAAGTGCGGAGTTCATGGAGCTTCATGCCCGGAAGGAAAGTCGCGTACAGGAGTTCCTGTCGTCGCCCGCGCCACCTCTTGCAGGAGATTGGTTCATCTCCCCCGCAGAATTGCGGAGGACAGTAACCTGCCTGCAACCGAGGAAGGCGCCGGGGCACGACGGGATTACCAACGCTGCACTCCGACAGTTGCCCAATAGAGTCATAGTAGAGCTTGGTCGACTCTACAATGGGATATTGCGGACATCCCACTTCCCGGAGGACTGGAAGAAAGGCAAAATTATCGTCTTGCCGAAACCCGGGAAGGACAGGCGTAGAGCTGCCAACTACAGGCCGATCACGCTATTACCACATATAGCTAAACTGTTCGAAAGATTGCTGCTAAGACGTCTCCGTCCGTGCATCCAACTTCGGGCGGAGCAGCACGGATTCAGGAGGGGTCACTCCACAGTCACACAGCTGACTAGAGTGCTGCACCTGCTTGCGGCAGAGTACAATCGTGGCCGCATATCGTTGGGCGTCTTTCTTGATATCGAGAAGGCGTTCGACCGGGTGTGGCACGCAGGATTATTATATAAACTGGAACAACAGACCAGTGTCCCTCCTGCTATATTGCGGCTAATAGCGTCTTTCCTGGAAGACAGGAAGTTCTACGTCTGCGTAGAGGATGCCGAATCCGCAACAAGATCCATTAAAGCCGGCGTCCCACAGGGCAGCTGTTTGTCTCCAGTCCTGTACGCGGCTTACACCAACGATATACCTACACTGGCAGGCAAGCTTCAAGAGTGGGAGGACGACGTCGAGCTGGCGCTATTCGCGGACGATAGCGCCTATTTCACCTCGTCCAGAAGAGCCCACATAGCCACTGCCAAGATGCAGCGTCTGCTGGACCTGCTGCCACCATGGCTGGATGAGTGGAGGATGGTCGTCAACGTTGGTAAGACGACCGCTCTGCTCACTCGCCGTCTCAGGAACTTACCACCTCCGCTGACCCTCAACGGCCAGGAGATTGCGTACCAGAAGGCTGTAACTTACCTTGGGTGTAGGATCGACAGGACGCTGCGCATGACCGCGCACGTCGACTTCGTCGTCCGCCGGGCCCGATGTGCGCGGGCGACGCTCTTGCCAGTCCTGGCATCCAAGCTGCCTATAAGAACCAAGCTCCGGATATACAAGATGTATATCCGGACCATTATCACCTACGCTGCACCGGCCTGGTACGCACTTCTGAGCGACCCTCTGAGGCGGCGACTACAGGCCCAGCAGAATCTGACATTAAGGACGATCGTCGGAGCAGGTCGCTACGTCCGGAACGACGTGATAGCGGCGGATTTGAAGATCGAGAACATCATCGACTTCGTGGCCCGGTTAGCGCGCGGCATGTTTGACCGTGCCGATAACGGGCCACATGAACATCTCAACGGCTTTGCGCCGTTGCATACCCGGCCACCGGACGGGCGACCTCTTCCAAGAGAACTCCTCTCTATATGTGATTAGAGAGTTGAGTAACAACCCACAATGCCGCAGAAAGGCCAACCCAGACTCAATCAGATAACCACCTTTTCCGTAGTTGGTTAACTATGGAAACAATATAACACTTAATACGGAACAAACCCGGTATGCTATCTAGCCTAATAGGCAAAAGGACTGTCCCATAGCAATGGGACATGAGGACACCCGGGCAATAGGGGTCACCCCGAGGCCCGTTACCTACACGTACGGCAGTACGTGAAGACGACAATTAACGTAAGTTGTCGAACCTCGCTGGTCGCGACCCCCGTGGCTCCGCCCACCGCCCCTGAGTTACTCAACCAGTGCTGGTTACACTAAGCAGGTATCTCGTCGCTTGCGTCGTGCATATCATTATTATGTGAAAAGTTGCCGAAAGAAGAAGTGTCGGTTGCAGAAAAATCATGATTATGTAACTTCCGGGACTGGACAGTAATCGCGAGTGCCCGAAGTGTTTCGCCTCGCGAAGAATAGTTCACTAAGCTGCAACCTGCTGTTCACCTTCGTTAGTCGGGGAGGCCCCTGAAGAAAAAAAAGAACAAGAAGATAGTTTACAAGAATAGTTATTGAAAGTCATTTTTTAAAATACCTCTGTCCTGAGAAGAATCAGCAAGAAACCTAGTGGGACATTTTTTTGAAAGAAATATCATTTTCCAATCGTTACAGTTAAACATTAATTAATAACACAAAATATATAAGAAATAGTATGGTACTGATCACCACATTCCCAGGGATTATCATCGTCAATTAATTGCTTAATATTATATCAACACTTTTTGTACAAGCTTTATTTAATAATTCTTTTTACATTTGGCGGAAATATAGGTAGATTTTGTATATATTCTGGGATTTTGTTGCATATACTTAGAATTAATTACGGTTTCTGTGGGTTCAAGTTTCTGTGTTTTTTTTTTCGTAGAAAGCAGGTAATATTAGACAATTATACTTAAAGCGAGTGTAGTCAGGAAACCGTGTGGTAGTCATTTATTTACGTGGGTCTCATTACAAACAAATATGGGACATATCAGAAAAAATATTATGTTTTCCTATCTGATTAAAAAAGAAAACATTACTTTAATAAATGCATGACACCACGTCAATACAAAATCAGTTCGTTAGAAAAAAATTGTTCTGTTTAAAGACAGGACAGTACCTTAAAAATCTTTTAAAATGTATGCGCCAGGAAAAAAGTAGATATTAGTATGCATTTTTATATTGAAATAATAGATAAATAAGATCAATAAAACATATAAAAACGGGTATTTCCTGTATTAAAAGGCTTAGCTGTATATATTCCCCTGCATGCATATTTGTCCAGCATGAAGTAAGGGTGCGACATTCGGTAGATTGAAAACTTGTTCAAGTTGTTTTATTTGAAAAGTCTTAGCTTTTTTTATGAAATTGTGGGACCGATATGGAGACCACGCCCAATGACGTGTTCGAATACGTTATATTGTAAACAAACGAATACTAATGAAGGGTAGGAAAAATAATTAACTGACTCGAATGAAGTAATGTTATTGCTATGTAACAAACAACTTCTACGACAAACAAATTTACAAGATGAATTTAACTACGAGAACAATGTAAGTTAACTGATATAAGTAGCGCGTCGCGTCCTGTTGCTATGCCGGTTGCCGGGGGAATGAACCGTTTTCATGATGATCTTATCTCTTCGATGACTCGTATTGTTCCCTGATAGTGGCGTGATATAAGCGTGTGGCTTAATCTTCATGCGCGTAGCGGATTTGCATAGGTCTAAGTGAAGCGAGTTACGCCACATATTCCCCCTGGCCAGAGCGTTACTACGGTCGATAGTAATCCGTAAATCCTATTCTTCGGCCACTACGCGTAATTTTCTCCTTCTTGATGGTTGGTTCCGTAGGGACTTTGGGTTCCGGTTCTTTTGTTTCTTTGGCCATGTAAGCTGGTTTAAGTCTGTTCACAGAGACGTTATTTTGACCATATACCAATTCTGCAGGCATAGCTTGTAGATCCTCTTTCCACGAGTTGCGAATGCCCAAGAGAACCAGTGTAAGGGCTTCCGTCCACCGTGATGATGTGTGGCACATGCTTATGGTCGGTGAATATTCTAAATATTCTGGCCTCAACCATGAGACGGAAGTACTTGATAGCTTCGTACACAGCCAACAGCTCTCTGTTGTAGGGGCTGTACTTCCTCTGTGCATTGCTGAGCTTATGAGAGTAGAAAGCAAGTGGTTGCCAATTCTTACCTTTCCGTTGTTGATGGCCGGTGCCTATAGCAGTTTCAGGTGCGTCTGTCAATATTGCTAGTTCTGCAGCTGGTTCGGGATGAGCAAGAAGAGTTGCTTGAGATAGTGATTGCTATCAGTCTTCGAATGCTCGGAGTAATTGCGGAGTCATGTCTATCGGATGAGACCCTTTGATTTTTGAGCCACTGAAAACGTCATTCAGCGGTTCTTAAAGTTGGGATGCGTTAACCCTTTGATTTTTGAGCCACTGAAAACGTCATTCAGCGGTGCTTAAAGTTGGGATGCGTTGGGAATAAAGCGACGGTAAAAGTAAAAATGGTAAAACGGTAAAAAGCATGCCTAAGAAACATCTTAGTTCTTTGACGGTTTTTGGAACGGGGGTATTGCCTGATAGTTTCGACTTTGAACTCAAGTGGTTTAGTACCTGCAGCTGACATGTCGTATCCCAGGGACGTGACTTCTGGTTGGCCAAGTGTACACTTGACAGTGTTTACCACTACGCGGTACTGCTTGAGGCGTTTGAAGAGTTGCCGCAGAGAGAGAAATCAATAGAAAGAATAAGAAATCGAGTCCTTTCAACACCTCGTCAATGAACCTCTGGAAGGTTTGTGCTGAGTTTCTTAAGCCATAGTTCATGAACGGAAATTCGTACAATCCAAATGTAGTCGTGGCTGCCGTTTTCATGATGTCATCTGGATTGACAACAATCTGCTTGTACGCCTTGACTAAGTCAATGGTAGAAAAATAGAACAGCCTGTAAGTTGATGTGAAAAGTCGTGGATATGACGGATGGGATATCGATCAGGTATAGTTGTATTGTTCAGTGCTCTGTAGTCTCCACTTGGTCTCCAACTATCATCCTTTTTTCTTACCATGTGCAGAGGAGAAGACCAAGCGCTTTCCAATGGTCTGGCTTTGCCGCTGGCAAGCAGGTCTGAGAACTCCTGCTTCGCAGCTTGCATGCGAAGTGGATCCAGGCGTCGAGGCTTACTGGCTACTGGAGGTCCTGGAGTCGCCCTCATGTGGTGCAGAGTGTTATGTTTGCATGGTAAGTGCATACCTGGTGGGCGAGTTATCTCGGGTAATTCACGCAGTATTTGGTGAAATTCGGTTTCTCCGATGACTGACTTCACCGAAGCAATGTCCTCCGTTGATGTGCGGGCTACAGCGTTGACCGGGAGAGCAGTGAAATTGTCAACTAGTCGCTGATTCCTACAATCGACGAGTAAATTGTAGTAGCTGAGGAAGTCAACTCTGATGATCGGTCGTGTCACTTCGGCTATTGTGAAATTCCATGTGAAATTTTGTCTCAATCCTAGATTGAGGTGTAGCGTTATCGGTCCGTAGGTGTGAATGACTGTGTTATTAGCAGCCACGAGGTCATACCTGGATTTATAGCAGGCATCTTGACTGCTGACTGGGGAAAAACACACAGGTCTGAACCAGTGTCCACGAGGAACTGCATTTTTGATGTCCGATCAGGGATGAATAAACGGCCTGTTGAAGAGGGGTAGTCGCTGGCCGTTACTTTTGACACCCCTGTAATTTTTTCGCCTTGTATGTGCTTCCTTGAGTTGGATCGCGATCTTGAGGCTATTAAGTTGAGTAGTGAGAAGTGCTACTTGCCTCGTTAGGTCACTTATCTGCCTGGCCATAGTCTCATGGTTTTCCGGCGTCCTAGTATGTGCTGGCAACTTGAGGGCTCAATGGCGCGATCTCGTACACCTTGTCTGCGAGATCGGCTAATTTCTCCAACGATATGTCTGTTATCTGAGAAGCAATCACAGTTTGTACATTAATGGGTAAAAAATAATGTTTTAATGACGTCTGATGCTACAGATGCTCCGGCTAGATTCTGCAAGTTGCGTAAGAACTGCGATGGTGTCCGATCTCCAAGCCCTTCCTGGTTGAGCAATTGCTGAAGACGCTTCTCCTGCGACACTGAAAGACGACGTATTATTTCCGTTTTTAATGTTAGGTACTTATCGGTTCTAGGTGAGTTAGTAATAATATCCTTAACTTCCCTAGCGTATGGAAGTTCTAGTTGCGCGGCTACGTAGTAGAATTTTGTCTCGTCATTCGTGATCCTGGACAATAGGAACTGGCCTTCAATTTGCGCTAACCATAAGGCAGGCTCATCGGCCAGGAATTGGGGTACTCTAACACCAACTTTAAAAATGTCTGCGGGAATCAACTCTTTCTGATCGGTGACGTTGACTACACTTGGTTGGTCCATCATAGCACAATATCAAAAAAATAGTGATATGCTCACCTTCTTGACTTGGACCACACCTTATCCTTTGTTATCACCACGTGGTTTTGAAGCTAAATCGTTGCTGCCGTATGATGCGTAGCTCAATTTACCGTTACTTCGGCTTTGTCGACGGGTCACCAAACTGAACGTGGCACTTCTCCTGCCGGGGTCACCAATTGTGGAACCAATGTGGAGACCACGCCCAATGACCAGTACCAGTACGTTATACTGTAAACTAACGAATACTAATGAAGGGCAGGAATAAGAATTAACTGACTCGAATGAAGTAATGTTATTTCTATGTAACAAACAAATTTACAAGATGAAATTAGCTATGAGAACAATGTAAGTTAACTGATATATGTAGCGCGTCGCGTCCTGTTGCTACGCCGGTTGCAGGCGGAATGAACGTCGCACATTCTCGCGGTCCGATGAAGGCGCGGGGTCTTATCTATTCGATAACTCGTATTGTTCCCTGATAATATAAGCGTGTGGCTTAATCTTTATGTGCGTAGCGGATTGGCGTAGGTCTAAGTGAAGCGAGTTTCGCCACAAAATAGAGGATCTCAATAAAAAAGTAGCTGATAAAGAATCAAATTCTATAACATTCCGTATTATTACGGTTATCACTTAAAAGAACAATAACTGGATCATCAATTTTTTTTTATATTTCGAATATGTAAAGTTTAAAAATATATTCGATTTAGAATTGAGAGCCATGGTAACTCAGGGCCTATGCGTCCGCTGTAAATTTCACAGTACGCGAGTATCCCGGTTTCGATACCCGCCGCTAGTACCAACGAAATTGTTAATTGCAATTTTAATTACTACTTTACTACGTGCTTGGCGGTGAAGAAAAAACGTACATGTCTGAAAAATAAAATAAAAATTCTCAGTCATGTGAAATTCGCCAATACACATTGGGGCAACGTGGCGGATGTTATTTGCTATAAAACTATCCTAGAAATGAGAGAAGGCCGATACCAAGCAGTGGTACGTGTGTAGGTTGTAATTTTACTTTACTTTCAACTATAAGAATTTCATATATGTGGATATTTTTTCCGAGCATGTACTATTTCAAGATGTATCGATTCTGAAACGCCTAAATCATATCTTGAATACCATATTTGTCTCTAACCTTAACATAATGACATTAAAGTAATTTTAATAGTAAGATGGAATTTTGTAAATTCTAAAACAACCACAGCAAGCACCTGGCACTAAGCGATTTTGTGTCGATTTTCTAATTGAACTCAATATCTTATAACGATTCAAAGCTTTCACAAACACCGTTCATGACAAAGGCTCCTAATTGATACCGGCCGAGGGGCAAACTTGTAAAGTATTTTGTTACATTATGAATCCTCTTATTTATAAATAGGTAGGTCTCCGTATTTTCATAGATAGATAGGTAGAAAGATAGATGATACTTTGTTGTATGCCAAGAAATATATGAACAAAAAAGAGAAAAATTAAAATGGTACAATGGGCGGTCTACCACTCTCCCTACGTTACCGTTACAGCCTATTAAAGTCCACTGCTGGACACAGGTCTCTCATATAGAATACTTCATAGGGGGGATAAATGTCATGCTTGGCAAGCCGGTTGGCAACTGCAAGTTTTTAATTTTAATAGTTATTAGGAAGACGCTGCTGCCCGTCTCCTGATTTGTTTCCCTCAGTCGCCTCTTAGAAAACCCATCGAATTATAATATGTCTTTTTTTATATAGAATAAGGGTAACAGATGAGCACGCACTTGATGGTAAGTGGATGCTGTTGTCTTTAGACATATACAATTATCTTCGATTAAGAATAAAAATGCAGGTGCATTGGCACTCTTGAGGACTGAGATGGAATGCCTCCTTTCTAGTAAAAAGAGTCTCCGGTTCTCTACACTCGCCATACGAAACACAACAGCATTGAGTGGCTATTTTACTCTGGTATTCTGTGAGAACATGTTTCTTCCCTGGTCGAGCCGACCTATTCGTGCTCTAAACGTAATATAGCTGCAGCATAGCTCTACCACGTAAAAATATAAATAGTGGGTATACTTACATGGTCGCTACACGGCAGATCTATCTCATTTAAAAATATTATGATATTTCTCCATTTATCACGCTTTGCTTTGTGAGAATTAATTTGGACTATAATATGATGCCACCATATATTGGTCTACCGAACGAACCCCGTAACCAGTTATTCAAAAGAAATCATTTGTGTGAATTTATGAATGAATGAATGAATGAATGAATATACTTTTATTGTACACCACAAACAAATATACAGTTAACAAAACACAAAAAAAGATTATAATATTATGTAAGTACAATTTGGCGGCCTCATCGCTACATAGCGATCTCTTCCAGGCAACCAAAGGTGTAAGGATTAGAACAGTGAGAACTAGGTAGGTGGTGCAATATAAATATACATAATATAATAGCGATTTATAGACAATACATGCAATAAAATAACATACAAATAACTAATACATGAAATTATATAAATTGCTAAAATATAATAAAAATAAAGTAAAACATATATAAATATAAATATACATACATATATATAAATATATAAACAAACTTACACATTTACTCAAATATAGATATATATATACATATACATAAAAAATTCCTCAAACAATAATATAAAGCAGATAAATACAATAGATACATAATCACTTAATTTATTCTAACGGTGTTAAAACGACTGAGACAAGTAATGCTCTTTAAGTAGTCGCTTAAATATAACAATCGTTTGTGCTTCACGTATACGCAACGGTAGGGCATTCCAGAGCTTGATAGATTGGACAGTAAAAGATTTATTAAAAAAGGAAGTATTGTGAGTTGGAACCCTTAAAATGAATTTTCTTGAAGAACGTAGAGGTTCTCCTGGAAGCCCTACAAAACTAAACTTCTCCTTTAGATAAGGAGGTGTAGAAGGGTGAAATAATACACAGTACAGAATAGAAAGAATATGCATATTCCGGCGAAGTCGGATAGGTAACCACTTGAGACGTGAGCGAAATTGGGAAATATGGTCAAATTTGCGCAATCCAAATATGAACCGAATACTAGTGTTTTGAAGTCTCTCAAGCTTATTTAGCTGGTCCTCAGTTATGTCTACATAGCTTGCGTCAGCATAGTCGAGAATCGGAAGGAGAAGAGACTGTGCGAGCATAATTTTTGTAGGAATGGGAAGAAATGATCGAAGGCGACGCAGTGAACTAAGAGCGACAAAGGTTTTCTTACTTACCTCATTCAGTTGGCGTATCCAATTTAAGGAGTTATCGAAATAAATACCAAGATTTTTGACACTGTCAAAGTAAGGAATTACAATTCCATCGAATTCGATAGGTGGTACGGAGGACCAGTCAATTCTTGAGATAAAGCTCCGGCTACCAATAATAATGGCCTGTGATTTTTTGGGATTAACATTTAGGCCGTATGACTTACTCCACTCATGAATAATATTTAAATCGTTATTTAATATAGAGATTGCATTCGGCAAATTCTCAAGAGTTGACTGGGTGTAAATCTGAACATCATCCGCATACATGTGGTAGAGAGAAGATATTTTATGAGTGATTGAATTAATGAAAATGGAAAAGAGTAAAGGTGACAACACGCCGCCCTGCGGCACGCCTGCAGTAATATCACACCAAGATGAGTGAGTTTCATCTACACGAATACACTGCCGACGGCCACAGAGATAACTTTGAAACCAGTCAATTACTGATGGAGATATGTTAAGGGAACACAATAGACTCAACAGTATATCGAAATCAACAGTATTGAACGCATTACTGAAATCCAGCAAGGTCATGACTGTGAGTTGTTTATTATCCATACCCCACCGTATGTCATCAGTAACTTTGATTAAGGCAGTAGCCGTACTATGACCAGGACGGAAACCTGATTGTAAAGGATTCAACAAATTGTGCTTATTAAGGAAAAGGGTTAGCTGTTGGCAAATAAGTTTTTCAAGGACTTTAGAAAGGAAAGGTAAGATCGAGATGGGACGGAAATCAGAAAGGTTGACAGGATTGGATCTCTTCGGAAGGGGTATAACATGTGCACTCTTCCAGGCTTGAGGGAATTTAGACGAAGAGACACATGCATTAAGTAAATAAGTAATAGTAGGAGCGATAACATCAAGGAGAGGAATGATCATATCACGGCTAATGTTGTCGCTACCGACAGCTTTTGAGGAGATGGATAATATGATCTTCTTAACATCACATACAGTAAACTGACTAAAAACGAACGGAGGATAATTAGGAGTCGGAGTTACAGAAAGAGAACGAAGTGTTTGCAATTTCTGTTCTCTATCAAAAGAGTTAGAAGGATTAGAAAAATGTTGATTTAATAGTTCAACATCAACACAAGGAGGTAAGGCATTTAGGGATGTTCTTCCAACTCCAACTGTTTTAAGAAACTTCCACACTCTAGATGAGTCGCCGTTCTCGACTGATGTATGAATATGGCGTCGTTGTGCATCTCTACATAATGTATTGCAGCGATTCCTGATTTTGGCGTATTTCCTTTGGTTTTCCTCTGTTTTATTCCTCTTAAGCTTTGACAATGCTACATTTTTCTTCAAGATAAGTTTTTTCAGATCATCAGAGAGCCATGGAGCAGGTAAATGTTTGAGTTTTACGTAATGCATTGGCGCGTGAATGTCATAAAGCTGAGTAAGTAAGGAACAGAAAAGTTCAACTTTATCATCAATGCACGGTACTCTCTCAATCACTGACCAGTCAATGTTATGCGCATCTTCACAAAGTTGGTCAACATCCATTCCTCCAAAATTACGTCGCAGAACTAATTTAGGTTTGATTTTAGGAGGGCGTAGTTTATACGAAAGGAAAATTAAATCGTGGTGAGAGAATGCATCAGCAGGACACTGTCCGTGTTTGAAAACCAGTGTTGAAGATGACACTATAATTAAGTCAAGAAGGGAAGGAGTACAGTTAGGAAAGTTATGAGTAGCAGAAAGGGGTAGGATTTGCATATTACACGCTTCAATTATAGACTTAAGCTTTATAGCCCGATTGTCGCCTTTAAGCAAACAGGTGTTAAAGTCTCCCATCAAAATAGTATGACTATACGTAGGGACTAGTGATTCCAAAAGAGATTCGAAAGAAGTAAAATAGTTTACAGAAAGAGAGGGACTGTAGAATACTCCAAGAAGGATTTTGTTCTGAGACAGGGAGACCTCAACCAGCAAATGCTCAGCAGAATCAACAGGGGGTGGTTGACATGACGAACTAACAATTTTAAATGGAAAGTAGGATCTAAGATAGATCGCCACGCCCCCCGCCACCCCTATTAGTGCGATCATTTCTAATTAGATGAAACCCGGGCAAAGAGTAAGAAGTAGAAGGCAGACAGGGTTTTAGCCAAGATTCTGAAACTAAAATAGCGTGAATATTTTGGGATTCAAATGACGCAAGCATGTCAGGATAATGAGCCGGAATGCTTTGGGCATTAATATGAATAGCATTGAAGTTATTCACACAGTCTGAGAAACAAGAATTTAAGATAATGTTGAGTGAAGGAGAAGCAGTTGTACTGTGATAACTAACGTCACTATGTGTCTCATCATCTGAAGACAACGTCAGAAACAAATCACTGTCATTACAAATGTTTGAGGATAACATAAATGCTATATTAAAATATACAAATAAATTTATACTACTTATATACACTTAAAAAATAAAATATAAATAAAAATGCAAGATCAGACAGTACCTACACTATTACAACCACCAGCAGCATGAAAGAGAAAGCATATAACAATACAACAACTTAATTAAAGAAATAAAACAATCAGTTAAATAGTAAAACTTCCCAAAACTAGCTGTCTGACACCAATAAATTGTAAGAAGAAATTAAACACGTCAGACTAGGCAGTATGGGTTTATATGCCTTTGCCATACTAATAAACTAAAAAAAGAAAGAAATCAAAGAATGCTTCTGCTTCTGTGGTTACAGGCTTACAGGTATATTACAATATAGACGACGAATATAGATTACTGACTTGGGTACCAATGTCATTATAAAGTTAATTAAACGTAAAAATTATTATCAGAAAATAGAAAACAAATAAAAAGAATTAACAATTAATCTACCTGTATTGTGCAATGATTAAAATAATTTGAGTAATATTCATCAAACCAGTGCAAACCCATTATGAAATTAATGGCATAGAAATCTATGGCAAAGGATAATATTAATAATAAATACCTGATAACCAAAAGTTACAAAAAACAAGAAGAAGAAGAAAAATAGTAATAATATATGAATTGAGCTGCTGGAGTAAATGAATAAAAGCGGAATTACATGAGAAACACGCCACAACCATCATTTTTTCGTCATCTTCCTAGCCCTAGCTGTAGTAACACAGGGCTTGGGAGCCGAAGATGCCGCCACGGCCGTCGCCGGAGTCAAGGATGAGTTAGTAGGAACACTACCAGCTGCGTCAGGAATGGCGATCACCTCAGCCACGGTGTACACCCGGTGCTTCGTGCCATCGGACCCAAGCACCACAACATATCCGTCTCGTGTCCAACATTGCGAAACACCAAAACGCTTCCGAGCAGCAACGAATGCCTCATGACGGCCCTTAGTCATGAACTCAGATAGAGTAACTCCGCTACCCTTTAACTTGGTTTTGGTATACCAAACTTTGTCACGCAGATCCTGATCTTGAAATTTCACAAGCAGTGCACGAGGCTTGTCTCCGCGGGGGCGCCCTAAGCGATGGCATCTGGTGATAGATCCCTCAGTTATTTCTGGGATGTTCAGTCGCTCCGATAATAGCTTACTCGTGCAATGCACTGGATTCCCATCTCGGGCTTCTGGCACTCCATGGACAAGCAAAATCTTCCTCCTGGTCCTTACTTCCATTTCCTCTTGCTTCCTACAGAGAAGCTGGAGTTGAAGTTGCAGGTTCTCAAGTGCTGACAGGACAAATGCCCTAAAGGTATTAAATTGTGCATTAATGTCGGAAGATGGGCTTGTTGCAGGGATGGATGTTCTGACCTCCCTCTGGAACTCATCCATACGTGAAGTGAAGTTCAGCGTTAGCTCTTCAATTGACTTCTTAAGCAAATCCATGATGTAAATTAAAGGTTATTTAAAGGTCAATGTCAGGTGACAGTGAAGTGGCAAAATAAGTTTTAAGTTGTGCACAGTGGAAAACAAATTATTAGTAATCAATGCTGGTGGATTTATGTAATTATAGGTACATTTATATACTTGATTGTTCTTTATTTACTATTTTTAAACTTTAAAAATCAGCAACGATTTTAAATATGACAAAACACTTTGCGCCTACCCACCAAAAAAAAAAAACGAATGAAGTAAGATGATGGCGTTGATTACCTATAATGGACAAATTACATCGCGCTCTTCCGACTCTTGAGTTTCAGTAACCAATTCATAAAAATCTCATAAAATATGCAAAATTTGTCTATTGCCAGGTAACTTAAACTTTACTAAATAAACATTTTACAAATAAAGGGTTACTATAATACAAGCTGTAACACCATATTTCACCTCCTCGGGGGTTGAATTTTCCAAAATCTTTTAATAGTCGTCGATAAAGGAGTACATGTGCCAAATTTAAGTCAATTGGGTGCATATTTTTGGAGATCTCGTGATGAACAAGTGAATCAGTGGTAAGTTGAGCTAAAGCCCAACGATCACAGACAGCACCGTGAATTCTCTGATTGGAATTTACACCATGTTTATAGGCCGAAACAAGTACATACTAACAGTTCGACTGTGTGCTCATGCATCCACCTTATGCTATAAAAATGATACATCAACGACTATAACACAGGTAAATTTTTTTTTTAATTTGTATTCTATTTAAAAATAAAACAATATACCACAAGCTATTAAAACTAAATTCATGAACTCGAGGCTCTTGCCTTGTTAGACATATGGTTGCCAAACGTGGAAATTCACTACTGACACAATAAAAAAGATCAGCGTCTGTCAGAGAGGCTCAGACAAAATATGCTAAATAAAAAAGGTGCATAAAATACGACACACTAAAAAAACAAAAATAACTAAAGCAAAAAACGGTCTGAGCTACGCAAAAAAAATTAAATGGAAGTGGGCAGGACACGATACGTGGCTAACTAATCTTAGATGGACCAAGAAAGTAGCATTCTGGAATGGCTCAATATGCAAAAGAACTAAGAGGGCGATCTATTACAAGACGGAAAGACGATATTAAATCAAAAGCTGGTTTGAACTGGAGACAAGTAGCTCAAGACAAAGTCAAATGGGCATCAATTGAGGAGGCCTTTACTAATTCTGGGGTTCGGGTATACTAAATAAAAATAAGATTAGACAAATAAATATATGTATATTATTGAATAAAACCACTTATAAGGATTTTATCGCGTTTAATGACCTTATTTTTAAATTATTCCCGAAAATATGTGGTAAAACTAATATTACATATACATAAATACATAAACACTCACGCCTGTCACCCAGAGGGGTAGGCAGAGACTACAGACTTCCATTTGGCACGATCCTGACACACCTCTCTTGCCTCCTTCACATCCATACACCTACGCATACATGCTCGTCGGTTAAGGGTACTCCCAATTTGGCCCGTTTTCAATAAATCGCCAATTTGGTCGATAAATTTTCGCTTAGGACGTCCCTTTCCGACTCTGCCATTCACTTCCGCACCATAAATTTTCTTTGTCACTCTTTCCTCATTCATTCTTTCCACATGACCAAACCACCGAAGCATTCCTTTCTTAATCCTGTTCACAACATTATCTTGCAAACCACACTCTTCTCTTATTACACAATTTCTTACCCTGTCATTCAGATTCAGCCCTAACATACTCCTTAACGACCGCATTTCTACTGCGTTTATTCTACTCTCGTGCTTCTTCTGCCACACCCAACTTTCGCTACCATACGTTAAAGTAGGGCCAATACAGCATTGTGAATTGCCATACGTGCCTTTTTCGACACATTTTGACTCTTCACAATAGAGTGCAAGGCCCCATTTACTCTATTTCCCGCATTCACTCGTCGTTCTATATCCTTATCATATCTCCCATCCCTGCTAAATACGCAGCCCAAATATACAAACTCATCTACTTCCTCGATCAACTCCCCTTCTATTCTTATTTCACAAATCGTTTTACTTTCTTCTCTTTCAAAAACCATAACCTTCGTCTTACTTGCGTTCACTTTCATACCCCTTTCTTTTAATTATCCGTTCATTAATGTAACCATCATTTGCAACTCGGCCGCCGACGACGCAAGAATAACTTGATCATCGGCGTACAAAGGGTATTTAACGGTTAACTCACCCATTCTTAATCCGCATTCTTCATCTTTCAAATTTTGCAAACAACTGTCCATAAATAGGTTGAACAGCCACGGGGAAGCCACACAGCCCTGTCTGACACCTTTATGGATGTCAAAGCAGTCCGAGTAGATCCCGTTGATCCTAACACAAGCACTAGAGTCCCTATAAAGAGACTCCAATGCCTGTATCAAGCCAGCGCTCAACCCAAATGAGTTCAGTGTTTGCCATAGCAAATCCCTATCCACTCTGTCATAGGCTTTTTTCAAGTCCAACGCACAAAAAACCTTTTGGTTTTTGGCCAGAAACTTCTCCGCGATCATGCGCATGGAAAAGACTTGATCTGTACATCCCATTCCCTTTCTGAATCCCTCTTGCACATCCCAAATTTTTCCATCAGTTTCTTTCATGACCCTTTCAATCAGCACCTTAGCATACAGTTTTCCTACAATGCTAAGAAGGCTGATGCCACGGTAGTTTTTACAGTCCTGCTGCGACCCTCTTCCTAACCACACCTAAACCTAATAGCCTAAAACTAATATTATTATTGTAATTTATAGATTATACTTAGAGATACGTAATTTCCATTTTTACGAAATAGAAGCGATAAATGAGAAATTCACGTAATACATACGTAAATAGTTTATGCGATAAATAACCAAATATAATATTTTGCGTATTTAATACATTTTCGTAAAATGTTGCTAACTGAAGTTCGCGAATGCAGCTATACAAAGTCTTCATAGCCCAGTCAACAGTGTAGATGCTGAAAGATAATATTTCAGTATCTACAATGTCGTCATAAATGACTGAAGGCAAACGCTTGAGCAAGAATATATAGAGAGAACCACGATGTTAGCTTTTGACTAACTGATATTTTGATAATTATGGTAATAAATACGAGTTTTTAAATATGTTTCGTTTTTTACATGAATAAATTCGAAATTTTGGATTTTTAATTTATATTTATTTGAAATTTTAGTTTTTTAGTTAGTAACCCTAATCTATAAGGAATAAATCGACACACGTTTCATTAAGTAAGAACAAAAAGAAATTGTCTTCTTTCAATTTGGAGCGTCTCTACCCGACACTTCCATTCACTTCTCTCTTCGCTTTATCACTCTTTTCTTATTCAAATCTCTGACTTATTTTTTCTTAATCCTGATCTTCACACAGTCACAGCACCTTCTTGCAAACAATTTTCTTATCACAAAATTTCTTACCCTCTCATTCAGCGTCACTTTAACAGTAAATTAACAGTGGTAGAGCCACGCGGCAGCTTTGCTGTCGCACGTATGGGCCGGCTCAAACCGGGGTGGTACCACGACCTCACAGAATACCGGCGTGAAGTGGAAGCTCTGCTTCCGCGTTTCGTCTGGTGAGTGCAGGTGGCCGGAGGCCCAAATCCCCCCCCCCCCCATCAACATGGTAGCGGAATTAAATGATAGACTACCCCAGGAGGGTACCAGCACCCCTCGAGAATCCCTCGCTGAGCATCCACGACCATGTTTCTCCACTTCTGAGCGTGGGTGCTCAGGCTGCCCCGCGTATTCTGGGGGGGGGCAATATTCCGCTCAAGACTAAAACTGCTCGGGGCAAACGGAGCAACAAGACCAAGGCGACCCCTGCCACGCTGTCCGTGAATTTCTGCAATATCAGGGGACTTCACTCTAACCTAAACGCCGTCCACTACCATCTCGAGACGGCGAGGCCGGCTCTGCTCTTTCTGACCGAGACGCAGGTGTCCTCTCCGGCTGATGTCTCGTATCTCTCCTACCCGGGGTACAAACTGGAACACTCCTTTGTGCCTCGGGCTGGAGTTTGCGTTTACGTCAGAGAGGACATCTGTTCTCGACGCCTCGGCAGACTTGAAGGTTCGGACCTGTCCATCCTTTGGCTACGCGTAGACAGCGACGACCATCCGCGCGTCTACGGGTGCCTCTATAGGTCCCATAGCGGTAATGCCGAAACAGACCGACTCTTCGACCACGTCCAAATGGCTGCAGATTCGTTGCTACAGCAGATCCCCTCCGCAGAGATCGTGATCCTCGGCGACTTCAACGCCCATCACGCCGAATGGCTCGGTTCACGTTTAACCGATCATGCGGGGAGATCTGTTCGTGATTTTGCCTTGGAATATGGTCTGACACAACTGGTTACTTCGCCTACGCGGATTCCAGATGTGGAGGATCATGCACCTTCCCTGTTGGACCTTCTGCTGACCTCTCACCCGGACGGATATCAGATTTCCGTCGACGCCCCTTTAGGCTCCTCGGATCATTGTCTTGTCCGGAGTGTGGTGCCACTCACGCTGAAATCGCGGTTGCATTCTGCAGGCTGCCGCCGTGTTTGGCACTATAGGTCAGCTGATTGGGATGGGATGCGGTCTTTCTTTGCATCCTACCCTTGGGGGCGGGTTTGCTTCTCGCCGGATGATCCCAACGTTGTTGCGGATTCTGTCGCTGATGTGGTACTTCAGGGTATGGAACTTTTTATTCCTTCCTCTGTGGTGCCCATTGGAGGCAAATCTCAACCATGGTTTGGTCGCTCCTGTAAAATAGCATCATGCTATAAGCAGGAGTGCTACCAAGCCTGGGCTGACGCATCAGCGTCCCGGGATGTAAACACCAGCGCTCCAAAAAAAGAAGTATAATTCCGCCTCTACGTCCTTCAAAAGAGTCATTGCCAAGGCAAAGTCAGAGCACATAGGCAGAATTGGCGAGAGACTAGTTCGTCTTCCTTCTGGAACCCGTGCATTCTGGTCTCTCGCCAAGGCTGTCCAGGGGAATTTCTGTCAGCCATCTCTTCCATCTCTGCACAGGGAGGACGACTCACTGGCCCACACCGCAAAGGAGAAAGCCGATCTTCTAGGCTCTTTCTTTGCGTCTAACTCGACTCTCGATGACGGGGGGAGTACGCCGCCGACCATCCCGCGGTGTGAGTGCTCCATGCCGGAAGTGCACTTCACTCAGCGCTCGGTTCGCAAAGCACTCCTCTCCCTGGACATCCATAAGTCGAGTGGGCCTGATGGAATCCCCCCAATTGTGCTGAGGACGTGTGCTCCAGAGTTGGCACCGGTTTTAACGCGTCTTTTCCGGTACTCCTACTCCCTAGGCGTAGTCCCAAAATCATGGAAGACGGCTTTCGTCCACCCGATCCCTAAAAAAGGCGACCGCTCAGACCCGTCCAACTACCGGCCTATCGCCATCACCTCCTTGTTCTCCAAAACAATGGAGTCCATTGTAAACTGCCAGCTCATGAGGTACCTTGAGGATCACCAGCTGATTAGTGACCGCCAATACGGTTTTCGCCGTGGTAGGTCAGCTGGTGATCTTCTGGTCTACCTAACTCACAGATGGGCGGAGGCAGTAGAGTCCAAGGGGGAGGCATTGGCCGTTAGTTTGGACATTGCGAAGGCCTTCGATCGGGTTTGGCACAAAGCGCTTCTTTCGAAGCTCCCTTCCTATGGGCTTCCCGAGAAATTGTGCGATTGGATCACCAGTTTTCTTGCAGATCGGAGCATCAAGGTCGTTGTAGACGGTGCAAGCTCCGATTGCAAGCTTATTAATGCTGGTGTTCCACAGGGCTGCGTGCTATCGCCAACGCTGTTTCTTCTGCATATCAATGATATGTTGCAAACCCGTAGCATTCATTGCTATGCAGATGACAGCACTGGTGATGCTCTTTACACCGGCCGAGCAAATATTTCTCGGGAAAACGTCTCTGAGTGCCGGGACAAACTTGTGTCTGAAGTCGAGTCTCTGCTGGACAGAGTCTCGGATTGGGGGCGACTAAATCTAGTCCAGTTTAACCCCCAGAAGACACAAGTTTGCGCGTTAACCGCTAAAAAGAACCCCTTTGTCGTATCCCCTCAGTTTCAAGGCACTCCCCTTGTTGCCTCAGCCAGTATCGGAATCCTCGGCGTCGACATATCGAGTGACGTGCAGTTTCGTGGTCACTTGGAAGGGAAGGCCAAATTGGCCTCTAAAAAAGCTTGGCGTGCTCAGCAGAGCGGGACAGTATTTCATGCCGGCACACCGCCTGCAACTTTACAAGGCGCAGGTTCGGCCGCTCATGGAATACTGTTCCCATCTCTGGGCTGGGGCTCCCCAGTACCAGCTCCTTCCACTTGACCGCATCCAGCGCAGAGCGGCTCGAATCGTCGACGACCGAGTGCTTTCCGATCGGCTCGATTCACTGGCGCTGCGAAGAGATGTTGCATCTCTTTGCGTATTTTATCGCATCTATCACGGGGAGTGCTCTGAGGAATTGTTCGGATTAATCCCAGCCGCCAAATTTCGTGAACGCACTACACGGCAAACGTCCCGATACCATCCACACCATCTGGATGCTTGGCGGTCCACCACTGTACGTTTCAAAAGGAGTTTTCTTCCGCGTACAACCTCTCTGTGGAATAATTTACCACCGGTGATTTTTCCGGACCGATACGACCTGGGGACCTTCAAGAAAAGAGCTTACTCCTTTCTAAAGGGCCGGCAACGCACCTGCAATTCCCCTGGTGTTGCGGTTGATCATGGGCGGCGGTAGTCACTTAACATCAGGTGAGCCACATGCTCGTTTGCTTCTTAACTTAGGATAACTTATGTGTTATTTAGTTATAAAGTATACAAGGATCATTTATTTTGATTAAAACTATTTGAACGTTTTATAAATTGTTTGCCCCTTCTTCTATAAAAAAAAAAAAAAAAAAAAAAAAAAAAAAGTAACAGTTTAACCGTGCAAAGAAATAAAAGATTCTTAACTTAGGATAACTTATGTGTTATTTAGTTATAAAGTATACAAGGATCATTTATTTTGATTAAAACTATTTGAACGTTTTATAAACTTGTTTTTAATTCCTGAAGTTTCAGGTACTTTACAGCACCCATGGTCAAAGGGGGGACTGAGATGTTTGACGTAGCGATGTCATAGTTAGCCCGGCTATCTTCAGTTTTAGAAAATTAATATTTGGTTCGATATATGCAGAAAAAGTCTTATAGTGGTATGCTTGGGTTTGGATTTAATTTTGTTAATTATAAGATCCCAAGCAGATGGCAGCACCAATCCGTATTTTCTATCGAAATTAGGACGTTTTTTTTTAACTTCAATAACCTCGCGTTAAGGATTTGTGGTTTATCAAATAAGATCTTGAACCTGTTCACAGACTGCAGGCTTCAAAAAGCGTTGGTGCTTCACATCAGCTATATGTTCTTTCACGCGGGTCTTAATAGATATTTTTGTTTGTCCTATGTAAGAGAGAGACCACATTCACAATCTAGCTTGTACACTCCTGCATCATCTAGTGGAATATTACTTGATAGTTGGTAAAAATTGACTAATTTTCTTCGGCGGCTAGTAGTATGTTTCAATGGAAGCTCGCTTTCAGATGTAGCCAACGTTGTCTGTGACTCCTCTAACATACGGTAGTACAGTGGGCACACGCTCGACTGCAGCCGGCTTCACTCGGTGCCTGTGACGTAGTCGCGGGACCCAAAGCCTGTTATCTTGCAATACTTGCTTGACGTGCAAAAGGTCGGCGGCCAGATGTTTTCGGTCACAGTATTATATAATATTATTATCAAAAATTGGTATAGATATATAGGTAAATATAAATTTATGAAAGATTGTACTACATAATAAAATTATATAAAACATTAGTTAAAAAAGTGTTATTATATAGGTGCATATACATACTTTAGATACAGATAAATCTATATTAAGCAAGTAATAAATAAATCACATAGAATAAAGCAAACAAACACATGCATTGATTATAAGAAATGTACATTTACAGGAAATAAAAGCCATTTTCTTATTTATTCTATTTTTATTTTTCTATTTTTCACCAAATACTAGGCTGCACTAAAAGTATCGGGAATGGAATATTTCCACTATTCCTGTCATATTAAAATCTTTTTAATTGAAAACTCCTTGGTTTTAAAAATTGAATACCATTTATTTATTTAAATAAAGAATATCGGTCTTGTCACAAGGTTTTGTCAAACTTGTTTAGTCGTAGAGAAAATGGAATTGACTCGAGAAAATTCAAGAGCGATGATTTATTATGACTTTCGAAGTAGTTTAACACAAAAACAGTGTGTTGACCGGATGATTTCTGCATTTCGTGATGAAGCCCCATCTAAAACCACAATTTATCGCTGGTTTGCTGAATTTCAACGTGGACGTGTCAAGCTCAGTGATGATCCCCGTCAAGGTCGTCCAAAAACTGCAGTCACCCAAGAAAACGTTGATGCGGTGCGTAAGCTGATTGAGAAAGATCAACATGTGACATACCGCGAATTTCAGGCAATTTTGGACATTGGCATGAGTCAAATACAAATAATGTTGCTTGAACAATTAGGTGTAAAAAAGTTGTTTTCCCGATGGATACCGCATTCGCTCTGTGAAGAGCAAAAAACGGCTCGCGTTACTTGGTGCGTCATAACTCTCGAAAGATTCCACGCAGGATCCTCAAACGCTGTATACAACATCTTATCAGGTGTCGAATCCTGGACGTCCGTACGAACCCGAAACAAAAAACCAGTCACGAAAATTAGTTAAAGTCAAAAAAAAATTCACGGAGTGTTGCAAAAAAAATGGTGGCCACATTTGTCTCCAAAACCGGCCATGTTACGACTATTCCTCTTGAGGGACAAAGAACGGTTAATGGAGAATGGTATGCTAGCATTTGTTTGCCACAGGTCGTTTCTGAACTCCGTAAAGAGAACTGCAACCGCCGCATCATCCTCCATCACGACAATGCGAGTTCTCACACCGCACACAGAACAAAAGAGTTTTTAGAGCAAGAAAACATAGAATTATTAGACCATCCGCCGTACAGCCCCGACCTAAGTCTTACTGATTTCTATAATTTCCCTAAAATAAAGAATAAATTGCGTGAAGACAGATTTTCATCACCTGAAGAAGCTGTGGACGCCTACAAAACGGTCATTTTGGAGACCCCAACTTCCGAATGGAATGGTTGCTTCAATGATTGGTTCCATCGTATGGAAAAATGTGCCAAATTTCGCGGAGAATACTTCGTAAAGCAATAAATATATTTTTAAATAGTAATGTTGTGTCACTTTCTTGATTCCCGAAATTTTCAGTGCCACCCTCGCAATTTATTTTGCTCGAGGTGTAAACAGCAGCCGCGTTATTCAGCGCCTGTGTTGTTTCGATAAATGTAACAGTTTAGAGAGATTTGCTGCGAGAACACGTTTCCATCTTAAAACACAAATTGCGATACATTTAAAGAGTTTCTCCATTGTTAAGAAAGTATACTTATCTTATATATTAATTCATCAGACCCTATAAAAAAGTTCACATGTGGACAAATGTTTCCTCACAGATTAGTTATTATATGTTAGTAAAATTTGGCACAGCTGCCACGCTTGGCAGGTTTAAAACCAATTTTTTTTAACAAATGTTATGAATGAGGGTAGATTACTAATAACTTAACACAAATAATAGGCTAAGACACGCGTAATAAAATAAAATGATGTGTCTTACCTAGTTTGAACTTTTTAATTCCCATCACCACTAATTCGAACATCATTTACCAAACACATACCACCTTCGAAAATACGACATGTGTTTCCCCTCTAAACGAGGCATACAGAAGCTACCGCAGAGCCCATTTCGCATGATGATCTCTTTTTTTATAGAACAGGGGGCAAACGAGCATGCGGCTCACCTGATGTTAAGTGACTACCACCGCCCATGATCAAACGCAACACCAGGGGAATTGCAGGTGCGTTGCCGGCCCTTTAGAAAGGAGTAAGCTCTATTCTTGAAGGTCCCCAGGTCATATAGGTCCGGAAAAATCGCCTGTGGTAAACTATTGCACAGAGAGGTTGTACGCGGAAGAAAACTCCTTTTGAAACGTACAGTGGTGGACCGCCAAGCATCCAGATGGTGTGGATGGTATCGGAAGGTTTGTCGCGTAGTGCGTTCACGAAATTTGACGGCTAGGATTAATCCGAACAATTTCTCAGAGCACTTTCCATGATATATGCGAAAGAAAATGCAAAGAGATGCAACATCTCTTCGCAGTGCCAGTGAATCGTGCCGATCGGAAGCACTCGGTCGTCGACGATTCAAGCCGCTCTGTGCTGGATGCGGTCAAGTGGAAGGAGCTGGTACTGGGGAGCTCCAGCCCAGAGATGGGAACAGTATTCCATGTGTGGCCGAACCTGCGCCTTGTAAAGTTGCAGGCGGTGTGCCGGCATGAAATACTGTCCCGCTCTGCTGAGCACGCCAAGCTTTTTTAGAGGCCAATTTGGCCTTCTCTTCCAAGTGACCACGAAACTGCACGTCACTCGAATGTATGTCGACGCCGAGGATTCCGATACTGGCTGAGGCAACAAGGCGAGTGCCTTGAAACTGAGGAGATACGACAAAGAGGTTCTTTTTAGCTGTTAACACGCAAACTTGTTTCATCTGGGGGTTAAACTGGACTAGATTTAGTCGCCCCCAATCCGAGACTCTGTTCAGCAAAGACTCGACTACAGACACAAGTTTGTCCCGGCACTTGGAGACTTTTTCCCGAGAAATATTGGCTCGGCCGGTCTAAAGAGCATCACCAGTGCTGTCATCTGCATAGCAATGAATGTTACGGGCTTGCAACATATCATTGATATGCAGAAGAAACAGCGTTGGCGATAGCACGCAGCCTTGTGGAATACTATCAATAATAGCCTTGTAATCGGAGCTTGCACCGACTGCAACGACCTTGATGCTCCGATCTGCAAGAAAGCTGGTGATCCAATCGCACAATTTCTCGGGAAGCCCATAGGAAGGGAGCTTCGAAAGAAGCGCTTTGTGCCAAAACCGATCGATGGCCTTCGCAATGTCCAAACTAACGGCCAATGCCTCCCCCTTGGACTCTACCGCCTCCGCCCATCTGTGAGTTAGGTAAACCAGAAGATCAGATGACCGAACACGGCGAAAACCGTATTGGCGGTCACTAATCAGCTGCTGATCCTCAAGGTACCTCATGAGCTGGCAGTTTACAATGGACTCCATTGTTTTGGAGAACAAGGATGTGATGGTGATAGGCCGGTAGTTGGACGGGTCTGAGCGGTCACCTTTTTTAGGGATCGGGTGGACGAAAGCTGTCTCCATGGTTTTGGGACTACGCCTAGGGAGTAGGAGTACCGGAAAAGACGCGTTAAAACTGGTACCAACTCTGGAGCACATGTCCTCAGCACAATTGGGGGATTCCGTCAGGCCTACTCGACTTGTGAATGTCCAGGGAAAGGAGTGCTTTGCGAACCGAGCGCTGTGTGAACTGCACTTCTGGCATGGAGCACTAACACCGCGGGATGTTCGGCGGCGTACTCCCCCAGTTATCGAAAGTCAAGTTGGACGCAAAGAAAGAGCCTAGAATATCGGCTTTCTCCTTTGCGGTATGAGCCCGTGAGTCGTCCTCCCTGTGCAGAGATGGAAGAGAAGGCTGAAAGAAATTCCTTGGCGAGAGACCAGAATGCACGGGTTCCAGAAGGAAGGCGAACTAGTTTCTCGCCAATTCTGACTTTGCCTTGGAAATAACTCTTTTGAAGGCCCTAGAGGCGGAATTATACTTCTTTTTTAGAGCGCTTGGGTTTACATCCCGGGACGCTGATGCGTCAGCCCTGGCCTGGTAGCATTTCTGATTATAGCATGATGCTATTTTACAGGAGCGACCAAACCATGGCTGAGACTTGCCTCCAATGGGCACCACAGAGGAAGGAATAAAAAGTTCCATACCCTGAAGTACCACATCAGCGACAGAATCTGCAACAACGTTGGGATCGTCCGGCGAGAAGCAAACCCGCCCCCAAGGGTAGGATGCAAAGAAATACCGCATCCCATTCCAATCGGCTGACCTATAGTGCTAATTACGGCGGCAGCCTGTAGAATGTAACTGCGATTTCAGCGTGAGTGGCACCACACTCCGGACAAGACAATGGTCCGAGCAGCCTAAAAGAGCGTCGACGGAAAACTGATATCCGTCCGGGTGAGAGGTCAGCAGAAGGTCCAACAGGGAAGGTGCATGATCCTCCACATCTGGAATCCACGTAGGCGAAGTAACCAGTTGTGTTAGACCATATGCTAAGACTAAATCATAAACAGATATCCCCATATGATCGGTCAAACGTGAACCAAGCCATTCGGCGTGATGTGTGTTAAAGTCACCGAGGATCACGATCTGTGTGGAGGGGATCTGCTGTAGCAATGAATCTGGAGCCATTTAGACGTTCTTTAACATTCTTTCTCAATTTAACATATTTTATTCATCATTTTGAGTTGTTATCAAGATGCTACTGCGAACCGTTTGTTTCATTATCTTGCAACATTCTTTTAGATACAAATCCTTAAGTTCAAAATTCTAAGAATTATTTAAGCAAGGAAAAATAAGAATACATAAAAAAAGAAACAAAATATAAAATACAATTTTCATGTTAGTACGTACAACATACAACAAACAGTAATTTAATTCACTGGACGATAGCCAAATGCCCCAATTACTAATTGCAATATACAGAGTCCAACTGAATTAGTTTTGCAATCAATAACAGGAGTTAATGCCATCAGGTGCAGATCGTGAATGAAAGTGGGAATGAATAATATAATTTTCAAGGAATATTTGGACGTTTCTTTTAAAAAATGTAAATATTTTGTTTTAGGGGCTTTCAACCATAAAGACCACTAACTTATTGCTTAGGCAAGGTTCTGTTAAATTAGTCAAAGAGTTCTTGTAATTTTAAAACTACGGTAACTGCAACACTGTTTTACAGAAGTAATAAAAGAACAGCTGGAAAAGGTATAGCGATAAACAAGAGTCTTTAAGAAGAATTAGTAGGAGTTGCTTGTCTAAAAAAAACATTGTGACTAGTATTAAAGTATTACCGTTACCGTTATAGCCTACTCAAGGCAATGCTGAATATATACCTTCTCTTAGATTCCCTCATACTGGGGATATTTGGCATATTTGCCACGCTTGGTTAATGGGTTGACAACCAAAGTTTTTATTTTTAGCCGTTACTAAGAAGATTCTACCTTGTGATCTTCTGACTTGCTTCCCTCTGTTGCTTCTTATTGAAGTATCAATGAGTATTAAGCCATTAATAGAGCGGTTTGTGTTTCAATCCTGCATTCCGAATTTTTACTAGGTTACCGACCTAATAGATCCCAATAAAAACAAAAAAAGTTCCAACCCTGAAGTTGAAAAATCAAGGGATACAATTTGTATTTTATCTACGTATATTAATAATTGTAAGAACCAACTTCTAAAAACTAAATTTTATGAAATAATTTCTACATAAACTTTCTTAGCAAAGACATACTGTATCGAAGAATAAAAGGTTCGACTTCAGAAGCTATTATATTATGTGGCCATTACTTCATTGTTTTTGTTGTAGGTTGTTCTTATTTTTGTAGAATAATGTATGTGTGTAAATATTTATATAATTTTAAAACTTAAAAGGAAAGTTTGACACAGAAGAATTAATAATTCAATATAAAGATATCCAAAATTACATGTTAAAATTTCAGATTAATATTTCAAAACAACTTTCAGAGTAATATAAGCAAAACAAATACTACCCAGGAATATATTTATGATATAATACTTTACTTGACAGAAATATTTATCAAACAACTTTTCGTGTCAGCAAATTTATCAGGATGTGTTTCTGAAGTAAAATTTTAGCCCCGTGAGACGACGTAGTTCTACGGTTTGTGACATGGACCTTTGTCATTTACACTGAATGTCTTCAAACTTAATTTTTTTGTAAAAAGTTGTAAATTGGCATAAATAATTATATAAAATTGCATAGTTTATTGCGCATGCTAAAATATTATTTAGTAGAAAGTTACCAACAGTACTTACGACTTAAAATTATCTATATGGACATTTTTATGGTAAAGATTTTCTAATGTACACTGTTCTATTTATAGCCTTAACGAGCACACAGTCCACCTGATGGTAATTGGATACTTATAGACGTCTCCATCTATCCTCAATTATGAATAAAAGTGCAGATGCTTTGTCACTCCTGAGAACTAAGATGGAATAACTGTTTCCAGTAAAAAGGTCTCCGGTTCACTGCACTTACTATATGAAACAAAGCATCATTGAGCAGATATTTTACGCTGGTATTCTTCGAGATGGTCCTTACCTAGTTGAGCCAAGTCATTTATGTTAAAACTAAATATAGCTGCAGTATGGCTCTACCATGTAAAAAAATATCATAATGCTGTTAATTCACGCTGGTATTATGTGTGAGCGAAAGCCTTCTCTGGTCAGGTGTATGTGTATGGCCAATAAATAATAGTTCCGACAATAATTTTAGGTATGTACGGTCTAGAGTATACATTTACCATCAGTTAGCCAGTATTTAGCTCCTTCAAATATATTAAAAAAACAGCCCGCTAAAGAGTAGCGATTGCGCTGCCGAGAAATTAAAATTTAATAACTTTAGATTATATTACGCTTTATAACGTGTTATGGAAAAAACAGTTGTAAAACTATTATTCAAATTCCATCCATTTAAAGCCGGCACTAAAATGTTTTAAGCAGATATTTAGGTTTTATTTACAGCTTTATGTGTGGAAAAATCTAATTTACTGAATGAAAGCCAGTTGCTCCAATTATTGAAACGTAGTAGGTACCGAGCCAAGTTGTTGCGATCACTTGAAACTCAGTCCGTTACTGTTGCATCGGAATTCCAGTTCAATATCGTGTACGATACATACTTTTTTGAAAGTATGTGAAAGTGAAGAAGAAAAAATTGATATTACAAAAGAACGAAATATGATGAAAAAAAATTTATTTTACTAACTATACTTTCACCGTGTGAATAACATATTGGACACGGTTAGAAAAATATTACCACGGAAATGCTCAGCTCCAGTGTCGCTATATAAAAACTTTTACAAACTATAATATACTACATTTATAACAAATAAACTATGATCTAACATTTACTGTATTAACCATTGATGTTCAAAACGATAAGACCGGATTATATATCTGGTATACCAGAAACCCCTTTAATAATCTGGTCTTATCGTTTTGAACATCAATGGTTAATACAGTAAATGTTAGATCATAATTTATTTCTTAATATGCTGATATATCAGCAGAACCCAAAAATTAACTACTAACTATAGAAGTTAATGATGATAAACGAGAACACAGTCCACCTAATGGTAAGTAGATTAAAGTCTTTACTTTAATTCGGGATGCAGGATTGAAATGCAGATCACTTGGTTACTACTTAAAAACTAATTAATATTTTAATACTACACTCAAAATATTCTTTGAGAGAAGTTACTACTATCAATGCTCTTTCACGACTCACTAGCTATATCTGTAACTTTTCCAGCCGTTATTTTGTCACTTTCTTTAACAAGTGTTACCAATATCGTTTTTTCAATATTACAAAAACTCCTTGATTAATTTAACATAATCATAACAACTGTACGCCTTCATAAACGCTTCAAGTGAAAACCTTACACTAGGATGGTTAAGGTACTGACTCCAGTGTGACAAAAGGTGGTGTAGTGCGATTTATATAATACTTTAACATTGTTTACTCTTACATTTGAAACATTTTATTACATAATGAACAAATTACGAAAAGACATGAATAAAAAAAACAGTTCCTTGTAACGTCAATATACAAATTCAGTTGTTGATATTAATTAATTTTCTTATAAAGTCTAAAATACATACACTCCGAGGAAACAATAATATATATAGTATGTGCTTTGATTTAGATCTAGAAGTAAGTGAATACGAAAAGAGAAAAATATTCCTTGTAAAATGAAAATTTACAACAAACATTGTACATGTTTGTTATAAATGTATTGCGATTCCAAGGTTCCAAAAAAAAAAACCAATTTACGATATTTTTCCAAAGGTGAATAATAATAGTAATAATCATATTCTAAGCCAAAACAGATATTTTCACGGTCCTACCGCCAAGCACGTACGAGTAAAACTGTTATTAAAAATTTCATACCGACACCGGAGATCGATATCAGATTGCTCGTGTACTGTGAAATTTAAAACGTACTCCTAACCCGTAAGCTAAATTGGCTCCGTTTTACTTTCAAAAACAAAGTAGAGGTGTTTAGAAAAAATTAACTCCAGCAAATATAAGTTGATGAATGAAAAGTGAAGTCCCTCGACCACAATCCACGACTTGACACGAATGAGCTGAAATATTTGATAAATTTCAGGGAGCTCTTCATGACGTGCTTGTTCGCTACTCTAGTGGGGAACGGTTGCATCAGCGAGTTGTATAAAAAGTAGCTGTTTTGGCTCACCAGTCACTTAACGGTCACAGAGTCTATTTCACCCGAGGATGCCTCGTGTAGAGGCGAAACACGTGTCGTATTATCGTCGATAGTGTGCTGGGATCAGTGGTGACGGGATTAGTGCACGCAATTGAAAGAGGGCGGGAGGTGCTCTTTAAACTAGGTAAGACACATCATTTCATTTTATTAAGCGGATATGGGCTAAGTAATTATTACCAACATTACTTAGCCCACATCCGCTTTAGTATAATGGATTTCCGCAAAGTAACGCCTGATTCTATTAATTATGTTTCACATTGTCATCACGAGCTCATTAAAACGAAATCATTTATTTACACACCCTTCACAAATCCATTGCCGAATACATGACTCCAAGGAAAGCCACAAAGCACGATTTTGCGGCACCTGCATGTTTCGAGTTCCTGCATTTCTTACCGGGTCGACACTCCATCGACTGGGGAGCCATCCAACACTTCTCTAAGCGGTGCGAGGCTGCCACTCGAGAAACGTTGTTCTCTTTGTCACTTCGTTAAGATATACTACATTAAGATATAGACCGGCCTATTGCCACTTCAGCCTTCAGCTTACTGATCTGTAGATCTATGTCGGTAACTCCGGTTCGGTAAAACCGTCCGCAGTATTCTTTGAGGCGGATATCTTCATTTCGAAGTATATTGCATGCCTTAAGCGCAAAGTGCGTAGGTATGTTCTATTAGCGCCTAAAAATTAAGAATCCCACGTTTTGTCGCATGAGATCGTATCTAAGATTCATGTTGAACATGAAGTGACATAAAAAGCACATTGTTAGAAAGATAAATCATTGTTGAACTTTTTTTAATCGATTAATTGCTATTTTTACATTAAAAGTGGTTTTATTTGCGTATCGTGTAGATTTATCAAGTCCGCATTGAGGGTTAAATACGATAATTCTTGAAAATATCAATTGTTCTACTCAATCTATTATTAATCTATTCATCTATTCAATTATCATGCTGAAAGCCATGAAACGTAAACGGCTGTTTACATTGCATGGCTCCCCACATGATGGATGAAATTGACGTATAACATGAGCGCTTAAGGCATGCACCTTACGATTTACCAAAAGTTTTTATTTTTAATTCTATTATAATATTACTTTCACAGCGATATTATCGTAGGTATAAATTTAATAGACGATTCCGTGACCTAGTGGCTTAGCTTAATGAGTTGCAGTGCTAAAAGCCGTGGGTTCGAATCTCGCACGGAACAAGTGTTTGTATGGCCTGCAAACGATTGTTCCGGATGTTGTTGTTTGTTCTTGTTTGTCCCTGTGGTATTTATGTAAGCCCCCACAATACAGGAGAAAATTCTGATGTGGAGGTAAAATTTAAAAAAAATTGGTTGAACCTGCAGTCCATCTCTAAAACTTCCCGCAATTTTCAATATCAAAGCTCTCCGAATTTTACTTATTGGCTATATTGAAAAACGCGCACACACGAGCACACACACACACACACACACACACACACACACACACACACACACACACACACGCGCGCGCACACGTACACGCAAACGCACACGCACACGCACACGCACACGCACACGTACACGCACACGTACACGCATACGCACACGCACACGCACGCGCACACGCACACGCATCCGCACACGCATACGCACACGCACACGCACACACACAAACACACGCACACGCACACGCACAAGCACACGAACACGCACACGCACACGCACACGCACACGCACACGCACACGCATACGCACACGCACACGTGCACACGCGCACACGTGCTCACGCGCACATGCACACGCACACGCACATGCACACTCACACACACATACGCGCACACGTACACGCACACGCTCTCACACACACACACACACACACACACACACACACACACACACACACACACACACACACACACAAACGTACGCGCGCGCGCACGCACGCACACACACACACACCCACACACACACACACACACACACATACACGCGCGCGCGTAAAAGGAAATAAAACCAAATATATTTTTTTTAAATGTCCACAGGTTTTATGTTCGTGCCATAGACAAATAATAATAAAGATACAGGCACGTAGTACAGAGTTAGTTAGATAAATTAATGGACGTATATTCAATATGTATAACTATTGGTTTAAGGTAACTTTGTTTAAGTATTTAGTGATTATAACGAGAGTACTATGGGTGAGTAACGGACGAACGAGTATTCGCTGACTCATCTTAATCCTGAATTTTGAACTAAACTTTTGCCAACGTTGAATTATATTGGATTAGTGAAACTTTTGAAGTTGTATAGTAATTAGCGAAATCACATTTAAATGAAACTAAGTTTTCTGGACATTGGGAGTAGAATACCTCAGTTCCGTGACCAGGGGTGCTAAGTAGTTACTCGAAACCTCGGGATTTTAAACTAAGTTAACATATTCTATAAAATGCGTAGTAAACAAGCATTTTTAAAACGTTTGTCTGTCTAACTGGTTTTCGAAATAGCTGAACCGATTGTCATAAAACTTTACGAAGAGATATCGGGCAGTGCCTAAGAAAGATCTACGCTATATTTTATCCAAACAATTGTAAAATAAAAAAATTATAAAAATAAAAAAAAAGATTTAAAATAAATGGTATTGATTATGTTAAATCTATGTATATAACGCTCTATAGATAATTCCTATCTAGGCGAAGGTAAGGTGGGTGACTAGTTAATAAATATAACAAGTTGTATATTTATTAACTAGTCACCCACCTTACCTACCACCCGAATAATGTTCGGCCGTATATTCAGTTCGGTAAAAGTTTTACTGAACATTCGGCCGAATAATCGCATTCGGTGAAATCCATATACGGCCCATCCCTAATAACAACTGGGTTGGACAAATGGGCCGAGATAGTCCACGTATTATGTACGCATTGGTATCCCTGATATAAGGATAGGATACAATACGGCTACTTGCCACAGCTGTTCTAACACGCTTTTATTATTAGCTTTGCGTGTATTTATCTATCTACGTAATGTAATAGTTTTATATGATTTTCACCATTTTATAGACGGCTTAATGGACTTGAAAATTAGCATTTATATCAAGAACTGACGACAATGCAATAACTTTATCCTCATATCCTAATCAGTATCGCCAGTGGACACGCCAGTAACATAAGTTTCTTCGATAAATATTTCGTGGAATGTAATGGTACTACACCAAGCAGATACAATAGCAAGAGCCATGAAGTTTGACGAGAGAGGAATGTACATACTAACCTTGTGAGGGACTGTTATTGTACGTGCATGTAGGAAGGGAGGAGAGGGGTTAAAGATGTGCACCAAATATTTTATTTTATTTAATAATTAAAATTGTTAACTGGCGTTACCAACCAGGAAAAAATAAAATAATTACACGCTTTATGTTAGCTTTACCTGTTTGTATGTACTAATGTAATGAAGTTTTGTAACTCAATTTTCAATCACTTTTAGAAGTCTCATTTAATTGAATTTTGCACACGTATTAAAAACCGATGACAATACAATAATTTCATGACTTTGACCTCGTATTCTCACCAGGATCATCACAGCTCATGATAAAAGCGTGTACAAGAGCCAATGTATTTTTGTATAAATTTTGTGATGCCTACAAAAAATTTGAGCTTTTATGGTCTTCAGACACTGTTCCTAACCTCGATGTCCTATCTGATTATATAACTTATATAATAACCTATGTATATTTGTCTACTTTTTGAATTACAATTTCTTTAACTGCAGCTGTTTTTAACACACTTTTATTAGTTTTGAGTGTATTTATCTATGTAACGGTAAATTTTTATTAAATTTTCATCAACTTGTAAATGGCCGATTGACTCGAAAATTTGCACTTGTATAAAGGACCACTTTATTCTAGTACCCTGATCAGATCAGATCAGAATAATCAGCTAAGTACCGATTATTATAAAAATAATTCCTTCTTTAACTACATAGTTAAAAGATAAATTTATATAATAAATAGACAATTACACATCAAAATAGAACTTGTATTTCGTAAATAAATCGAGTTATAATTTATATACTTCTCTCGTAACGAAAATTGGAACGATAAATATGCAAACTGACCGTAAAATTACGATAAATATATAATTTTCTCTGTAATTCATCATTTTTATAACCCTTTATAAAACTTGCTGCTGAATATTGCTTTTTATGTCTGTTCCTTACAGGGCTTAGAGCTGTTTCCTTTGATATCATGGTATCTGCAATTATACTAGCAGATCGAAAGATTTAGAAGTACAGTTTAACTAGTTTAGTACAATTAATTTTACCTTTTATAGTCAGTATCTCGGATACAGTTATACTAAGGTGATAGTTGAGATAAATAAAATAAAGGAATCAAAACGCTACATTATTTATTTATTTATAATATAAGCACATTTAATAATTTTTGACATTCTTTACCACCCAAACCGGAATGTGTGGAAATTATGTGATAGGTACAAAAAATAATAATATTACGGTAAATCAATGTTAAGATCCCCGTCAATTATAAAAGCCTCGAGGCAGTCTGTACGGTGTTCCCGTGCGTTCTCATTTCAAGACAGAGTTTTACTATTTGACTTTTATTCAAAAACCTTACCGTAACCTTGGCAAGAGATGACGAGGTGAATACCTTGGATTTTTATATTGTATTACCTACTTAATGATTTCTTATATTTACGCGAACACTATACATGATTAAAACTACTTTTACGGATTTTGTCGCGTTTATTTTTACTTTTTATTTACTTTTATTTTTTAATTCCCGACATTTCGGGCGCTTTCCAGCACCCATGGTCACGGGGGACTGAGATGACTGACGTCCCGATGTCATTGTTAAACCCGGAGTACCTTCAGCTTTTTTAATTATTGTTTATGGTCCGATCTATGCAAAATGAACTGACTATGTCCTGAGGTCTTGCAGTGGTATGCTTGGGTTTAGTTTTAATTTTATTGATTATAGGATCCCAAGCAGGTGGTAGTACCCAGCCTCCTTCTCTATTGAAATTAGGATGTTTTTTTAATTTCAATAGCCTCACGTATCATCCTTGGTAGGAAGCGGTGTTCTTTCGCGAGGATTTGTGGTCTATCAAATCTGATGTAAACGGTTGGGTCCGTCTAGGATATGATCACAAACTGCAGACTTCCCGGAACGTTGATGCTTCACATCAGCTATATGTTCTTTTACGCGGGTCCTAATTGATCTTTTTGTTTGTCCTATATAAGAGAGACCAATTAGGACCCGCGTAAAAGAACATATAGCTGATGTGAAGCATCAACGTTCCGGGAAGTCTGCAGTTTGTGATCATATCCTAGACGGACCCAACTATTACATCAGATTTGATAGACCACAAATCCTCGCGAAAGAACACTGATTCCTACCAAGGATGATACGTGAGGCTATTGAAATTAAAAAACATCCTAATTTCAATAGAGAAGGAGGCTGGGTACTACCACCTGCTTGGGATCCTATAATCAATAAAATTAAAACTAAAGCCAAGCATACCACTGCAAGACCTCAGGACATAGTCAGTTCATTTTGCATAGATCGAACCATAAACAATAATTAAAAAAGCTGAAGGTACTCCGGGTTTAACAATGACATCGGGACGTCAGACATCTCAGTCCCCCGTGACCATGGGTGCTGCAAAGCGCCCGAAACGTCGGGAATTAAAAAAATAAAAGTAATTAAAAAGTAAAAATAAACGCGATAAAATTCGTAAAAGTAGTTTTAATCTTGTATTACCTATACTGCATAACCTGTCTATGACTACTGCATTAGACAAGTATCCATGATGATAACTTTGGGATGCGGGTTCGAATACCGAAAGGAAAAAATGTTAGTGTGGTCAACAAATAGTTATTCCGGTCTTAGACGTGTGTTAATTTACGATTTTATATGTTAACCCGCTCATGAAAAAGTAGAAAATCCTACTGTTGTTATGTAATAAAAATAAAGAAAAAAAAGGATTTCCCCCTCTTTTCTATGTCACACCCCATTAGGTTATGGAAACAAAGCAGTAGTAATACGTTCCTGAGTAAGAGGTTTGACTTAGAACGTGCACTGCTCTCTCAAAAGAAAGGAGTTGACGACTTAGATTACGGGTCTTTAAGGAAAAGTCCCGGTCTTGACGTCAGTCATGTACTTAGTGGACTGTATTTTCTCTTACTTACCTACTACTAGGATGAACACTGAAAGAGTATTTAAGTAAAATAGCGATTGTTCATAAATACCCTTGAAAATGATGTACTGAAATTTCACTACTTACACTTTAATTTCCTTAGTCGCGTTTTTTTTCTCTTGATTTATAACTGGAAACTGTAGCTGGTCCCGAACTTATCAAAAGTATTGCAGTGTTTGTCGTCTACAAGGGACTACTCTTGTTCATTCCATGCAGATTTCGGGCCCCGGGGTGTTCCTCATTACCCGGGTAATCCTCACAGACCATTTCTATGGGCTGGTTCTGGGAGCTATACATTGTACGACATTGTAGGCAATCTGATTTGGCGTATTGCGCGCCGCCAGGTAGGTGCTTCCGGAGGGTCAGCAGTCTCGAAGCCTCGCGGAGTCCCGCGGACAGGTAGTCGATGCAGGGCCAATCCTGCCGACAGGTGTGTGCTCCTGATAGCAGCACTCCGGTCCTCCAGTGCTCCTCCCTGGCTATAGGTTAAGGTCTGGTGGAATCCTAGGCAGAAGTTGGCGTATCTCGCGCCTCTGGGAAGGGTTCTGCCAAAGGGTCAGCAACCTCCAGGTCCCGCGGAGACGCATCTCGACGCGGAGCCGAAGTCACCAACAGGTGCGCGCTCTCCTAACAGCACGCCGGGCCTTCGGAGTTCGCTTCCCAGAATAGTGGGTTATACGCAGCGTTGGGTATGTAAACTCCCGGGAGGGGTCAGGGGCGTCCTCGAGGCTCGACGCAAGCCGAGTTGGCCCCACAGCACGTGCACCCACTGCGAAGCGACGTGCTGTACTTCTCCCACCCGGGCGGGAGCCGACGACCGACGGACGTGACCGGCTGCTAGCGCGGTCCGGACGCAACTCAAGTATTGCAAATTGGGTGACTTATCAACCTACCCGGAAGCTAAACTATAAAGAGAACCGCGCCAGCCACATTAAATTAATTTAATGGATAATTTTTACTATCACATTTCGATGTATTAATAAAATATTTAAAAAACACCTCAAACTTATAAGCAATTTCTTACAGTCATAAACCTTATATATCGAATATGAACTTTATTAATATAATTTTCATTATTAATTTTACATATCTTAAACAATACAGCGGTTTAATTAAAACCTTTAAGCCATTTAAAATTACTTTAATTTTCTTATACATTTCTATTTTTATTTCGTTATTTTATCAATAAAATTAAATACTTTTTACATATTTCTCAACCTATCATTAAACAAAATCTATCTTAAACATTCATTACATGCTTTTGCCTTCTTTATTATAATAGATATTAACTTTAATCAATATTTTTAACATTTCAATTAAGTTGTCAAAGTTATTTCTAAACGACTCTTACGATCAAATATGAGGCTCTTGCCATTCCTTTCTAATTTTACTCGAGCATTAATCTTTCCTTATCTAACACATTATAGGTATATCATAATTGTTATTAAAATATTAAGTAAACATTAATCAAAAATGCTTAAAGGGAATAAAAACGTTCCTAATTATTAAATTCGCGTTAAATAGCCTATTACTATGTAATGCATGACTTGAAGTAATACAAATATTTTTATTTCTCTCTGAGAAATTAGCGTTTTATAAAATTAATATAAATTTGACATTTATCTTAAGAAATAAAAAAATAATTTAATGAGATGTTATCTCCCGTCGCCAACAAGAAGGAAGAAATATTTTTATATACAGTCCTACTCTCCGCAGAATTGTCCCAAGACAGCTTTTATTGCATAAGAGTAACAAACGAGCATAAAGTCCAAACTGATAGTAAATGAATGGTGATGCCCACGTACATCTTCATTTATCCTCAATTGAGAATCAAAATGCAGATACATTATTACCCTTGAGGTCTTAGATGGAATGCCTCCTTAGTTAAAAGGATCTCCGGTTTTCTACACTCACCATACGAAACACAGCAGCATTAAGCTGGTATTCTATGAGAGCGTGGTCCTACCCCGGTCGAGCCGACCCATTCGAGCTTCTACCATAATATAGCTGCTACTGCGTTAGTAGACTACGTAAACAATTTTTATTACCTCTGCATTGGTTGGGGAGTAAGACCATTGTCGAAGATCCTGCTATGCCGATTCGCGTATCAATTATAGGTAATAAAATCACATATAATTTGGAAACAAACATTTTCTCAAATTAAATTAATTTTTTATGTATATATTTATGGATATCGATAACGCACATACCGGGACTGCTGGGCGCAGGCTTCCTCTCATTTCTGAGGTTTATGGAGAAATTAGTACCAAGCACTTCTTTAGCGCGTGCTCGTGAACTTCACACATGTTTTCCTTCACGACTGTGCAAGTACTAAATCGGCACTTTAAAATTTAATTATTGACAAAAAATCATTAGCGCCGACGGGAATTTAATTATAAAATGCATATTATTATTTTTAGTGCCGGCGGGAATCGAACCCAGTGTGCTCGCGTATTGAGAAATTGATGACTTCTTAGTCATTGATTATATCAGTGAAATTATAAAATATATATTCGGTTATAAATAGTAATAACTTTGTAGGTGTGCTGCGCACACACATGTAAACTTCGCAATGTTGTATTGTAACTATATTATGTAGTGAATAAGATTTTTCAACCAGTCACTAGTTGCCCGCCAACTGTATGGCACGTTCCGCTATAATAAATATATTAGTAAAAGATTACATCTTTCATTATGGTCACCAATAGGCACCCATATGGAGTCAGCTCCTAAACTGGTGACCCCGACGTGATCAAGATGACCGAAGTGGTCTATGTGATGTTAATGCAGTAGTGGGCAATATTCGCGTGGTTGTGATCGGTGGACAATAGATATAGTAACATGAGTGCGCCGTTTCCGCCTACGTTACAGAACGTGCCGCCTGTTAACGTGCCACCCGTTCAAGACATCCAGCCACCTGCGCAACCGCCCATTATGGCGCCAGGTGTAGATGCAGTGTCCCTACAGTCTCGCCTCGCAGACTTTTGGACGGACCAGCCACGCGTATGGTTCGTACGCACGGAAGCTATCCTCGCACCTCAGAGGTTGAGTGATGAGGCGAAGTTTGACCTGGTCGTGTCTAAGCTAAGTAAGGAGGTTATCGCGCAAGTGACGGACATATTACTCAACCCGCCTCCTACCTACAAGTACGACGCACTCAAAGCTCGGCTACTCCACATCTATGAGGAGTCAATGTCGAGGCAGATCGAGAAGCTTATGAGCGAGCTAGAGCTGGGCGACCAGAAACCATCTCAGCTGCTTCGGCGGATGCGTGAGCTCGCTACTGACAAGGTTCCTGATGAAACCCTTCGCGTCTTGTGGCAGGGTCGTCTTCCGACACAAGTCGGAGTCTAGCAGCAGTTGCAGATAACGTCATGGAGGCTGTGCGGCCTTCCTATGTGCCACCGCTACTTACACCGTGCCAGCGCCAGCATCTACTACCGCCTATGACTTGGCCCTGTTGAGAGCTGAGGTGGCTAAAATAAAGGCTACCGTGGACCGGATCGATCAGCAGAGGTCGCGGTCCCGCGCCCCTGATCGCAACCGGCGTCGTTCACAGTCCAGGCGCCGTAGCAGTCCCTGCCGTCCCCGGAAGGAGAACTACTTATGCTTTTACCATTACAGGTTCCGAGAAAAGGCCAACAGGTGTACGAAGCCTTGCGCGTGGAAAACAACACAGCCGGAAAACTGAGCAGCGAGGTACAGTCCGAGGGTCTTCAGGTCTGTACCGTTTTTCCATTCAATCGTTTGTGTGTGTCAGACAGTAACTCCGGACTTAGATTTTTAGTTGACACCGGTGCCAATGTGTCTGTTTTACCAGCCGTGAGAAAAGATCGTCTAAATCAGTGTAGTGAATATAAATTATACGCAGCTAACGGCAATGAAATCGCAACTTACGGTACCAAGACAATAGTGTTAAACTTAAACTTACGCCGACCTTATCGTTGGGAATTCGTTGTAGCAGATGTCAAACAACCAATTTTGGGCGCCGATTTTTTAGCGTACCACAAACTATTAGTTGATTTAAACGCGCGTAAATTAATAGATAAAACTACAGAATTGAATGTTTCGGCATCTGTTGTCAATGTATCTCAACCTAGTGTTAAAACTATTGATGTAAATCATCCATATCAGGATTTATTGTTAAAGTATCCGGACATCACTAAACCAGCGTCATTCCGAGAAACTGCGAAACACGATGTCGTCCACTATATCGAGACCTCTGGCCCGCCCGTGCACGCGAAAGCGCGCCCGTTGCCACCTGACAGGTATAAAAAAGTTAAAGAAGAATTTCGCATCATGCAGGAACTGGGCATCTGTCGTCCTTCAAAGAGCGCGTGGGCTAGTCCGCTCCATGTAGTTCCTAAAAAGAATGGAGATATAAGACCTTGTGGGGACTATCGCCAGCTGAATGCGATAACAAAGCCCGACAGATACCCGATTCCTCGCTTGAACGATTTTACTTTTATTCTTCCGGATAAAAAGATATTTTCAAAATTAGACATCAATAGAAGTTATCATTTTATACCTGTCGCACCAGGTGACGTGGAGAAAACCGCTATCATAACACCATTCGGACTTTTCGAGTTTCCTCGAATGACCTTCGGTTTGCGCGGAGCAGCACAAACCTTCCAGCGCTTTATGAACTCCATTTTACAAGGTCTTGATTTTGTTTTTTGTTATTTAGACGACTTACTTATAGCTAGTGACAACGAAGTTCAACACAGGCAACATTTAGAAATTATTTTTAAAAGGCTTAATAAATATGGAATTTCAATTAATTTGGCAAAATGTCGTTTCGGACAAACTAAACTAGAATTTTTAGGACACGAGATTAGTACCGACGGCGTCAGGCCGTTGCAAGATAAGGTTCAGGCAATTGTGGAATTTTCGAAGCCGAAAACTGTTGCAGAACTAAGACGTTTTCTCGGTATGGTCAATTTTTATCGAGCTCATCTTCCCAACGCAACTTTATATCTAACAGAATTAAATAAATATCTTAAAAGCTCAAAGAAAAATGATAAGACTCCCATCGTCTGGACGGATAGTGCGAACGAAGCATTTACGCAATGTAAGGCAGGTCTCACACAGGCCGCTACATTGACGTACCCTAGAGTGGGTTCCGCACTCGCTTTAATGACTGATGCATCTAATACATGCGTGGGAGCAGTCTTGCAACAAAAGGAAGGAGATAGCTGGAAACCATTGGGCTATTTCTCAAAAAAATTGACCACCACCCAACAGCGATATAGCACATACGATCGCGAGTTGCTCGCTATATACTTAGCTATAAAACATTTTCGGAAATTATTTGAAGGGCAAGAAATAACCGTGTATACGGACCATAAACCTTTAACTTTTGTATTTCAAAAGGTAGGACGCGATGAAAGCGAAACGCCTCGGAGAACGAGACATTTAGCTTTCATAAGTGAGTTCACTACAAATATAAGACATATAACCGGTACGAATAACATCGTAGCTGACACCTTATCGCGCATCGAAGCCGTGACTATGCCAACTGCGTTGAATTTCGATGACATTGCAAATGAGCAGCGTAGCGACAGTTATATCATGAATGTTATGTCTGGTTTAAATACCGATAATATTTTGTTAAAGGAACTAGTTATACCTATGTTAAATAAGTCTATTTTTTGTGAGATGTCTACTGATACAGCTCGTCCGTACCTACCGGAAAAGTTTCGACGCCTAGCTTTTGATAGTTTACATAATTTGAGCCATCCTGGAATTCGTTCTACGCGAAAGATGTTAGCCAAAAAGTATTTCTGGCCTAGTATGAATCGTGATGTTTCTTTGTGGGCAAAAACGTGCATACAATGTCAACGTTCTAAATTTAACAGACATACGGTATCGAATCTGACTAAGTTTCCGGAAGTAGAGCGTTTTGAGCATGTGCACGTCGATATCGTTGGCCCTCTTGAGATCTCACCAGATGGTTATAGATACTTACTCACGATAATTGATAGGAGGACCAGGTGGCCTGAAGCTTTTCCGTTACGAGACATTACGGCAGAAACTGTTGCCAAACATTTATATGATAATTTATATTGGATTTGTCGTTACGGTTGCCCGATAAAGTTAACTAGCGACCAAGGTCGCCAGTTTGAGAGTAGTCTTTTTAACCAGCTGTTAAAAATGTTGGGGGTTAATAGAATTCGAACTACTCCTTATCATCCGCAAAGCAATGGCGCAGTTGAACGTTGGCATCGTTCTTTAAAAACAGCACTTTCAGCTCGCCTGTCACATGGGTCCTGGGTGGAGGAGCTACCCACAGTATTACTTGGGCTTCGCGCGGCCGCCCGCAGTGACTCAGGGGTTAGCGCCGCCGAGTTAACGTTCGGACGAAACTTACGTCTACCGGGAGACTTTTATGACGGCTCTTCGAACAACCGTAACGTCAATGATTATTGTTTAGTGGATAAGATTAGAGATACTATTCGTAGTTATAAGCCTACATCCGACGATTCACGTAACTGTCATAGTTTTTTTGTGCACAAGGACTTACGTAACTGTGAATATGTCTTTGTTAGGGACGATTCAATACGTAAACCTTTGAAACCACCCTACGATGGTCCATACCGCGTGATAAAAAGGGGCTCAAAAGTTTACCTAATTCAATTACCCGATAGACAGGTACATATTTCTATCGACAGATTAAAGCCTGCATATGTATTAAAGGAATGTGATGGTAACGAAGCAACGCCACGCCAAAGTAACGCTGACAACGCAGCGGATGTGGCACCTGCGCATGTACGGTTTCCGTTACCAACGTCCACACCGCTGACGTCGTTGTTACCCGGCCCGAGCAACCCGATAACCGTGAAAACAACGCGAAGTGGTCGGATTGTTAAGTTACCTTCACGATTTATAAGCTAGTGTTAATATAAAATATATATTATACAATTACATGTCTAAATGATAATCAGGTTTAGTTACTATGGATGTGAAAGTATTATTTGCATTGTCAAGTGCATAATATTTTCATTCAGGATATTCAAGTTACATTATTTAAGTTGAATGTAATTGTAGAGGTATCGTGTTCAGTATTTTGCGTATACTGCACTTTCATATAGGTTCCAGGTAGCTAGTTTAGTTATAATGTATTTAATATAATTTCATTCGAAATACTTCCTTTGCGATAGCATTAGCGCGATAAGTTTTACGATTTTTACTATGGGTAATTTTCAAGAAAAACCAGTTATTGTTTCTCAGGCTCAAAATACTGTAGAGAATAAAGTGGATAATTTTCAAACATGGTTATATGTGATAGCCAGTTTTATGGGGGCGATAATCCTGTACACTATTTGGGTAAAGTTTAATAAGAAGTTCAAAAGCTGGCTTCGTCATCAGGTGTTAATGACAGGCGTTCCGATATCGGGCCAGAATATGGGTCAGATGATAGGTGCTTCTAGCACCAGTCTGCAGCATGTGCCCGCGCCCGCCGCGGCCGCCACCCCTTTCGCGGGGGTCTCCGTACAGCCCTGCGCACAAGCGCATTAGCAAGTTTTTGTTGTTAGTTTTAAGTTTATATTCATTGTATAGTTTTAAGTTTTTTTGTATTCATTTTTTGTAAAGGGGGAAGTATTGTAGGTGTGCTGCGCACACACATGTAAACTTCGCAATGTTGTATTGTAACTATATTATGTAGTGAATAAGATTTTTCAACCAGTCACTAGTTGCCCGCCAACTGTATGGCACGTTCCGCTATAATAAATATATTAGTAAAAGATTACATCTTTCATTATGGTCACCAATAGGCACCCATATGGAGTCAGCTCCTAAAACTTAGAGTGTAGCTAAATTATGACAGTTAATAATGTACGGTAACACCATCTTCTTTACTTATCAAGTTGCTCTGACAAGGAATTTATAAAAGTCACTCAAAGTTGCGACTTATCTGTTTAAAATTTAGAGATGTTAATAATAATAGCTTTTCTTTAATTATAAAAACAAAAGAAAAAAAATACGTGTGGCACTCGGTGACTGCCGCGGTAAAGCTATTGCATAGCATTTTTTATCAACTTATGCAATTATAATTATTTATTTATTTTATTTATGCAGTTAAGTCTTTGATATTAAATCAAGTTACACTCTTTGAGCGTGGTGACCGATAAGAAAACAATTTTTTTTCTCTTATTGAATTAATGAGAAGTTAATATTGTTGAAAATATTTTTAATATCTTACAATACATGTAGGTTATTCAGGAATTTTTATCATTGAGTTAGCAGCTAGTGTACACGCATATGTCTAGTCGCACGCACACAAACATCGTGCCGAAGTCTGCCGAGTGCCGAAGTCTGCCGAACTGAAACGACGTTAGACGATGCACGGCTTTCAACGCCACACCTCCGTGCCCGTCGGAGTGGGGAGCGTGAGATTTTTTTTCGTTACGGAATTTCTGGATTCGGTCCCCGCGCTCAAGGCCCGCGATAGAAGCTATGCAATAGCTTAAAAACAAAATTCGGCGGAAAATTTGTTAGTCATTTGTTACGTCAAGGTAAATTAAAATTGTTCTACTGATAGTAATTAATGAAAAAGGAATTAAATTGTTTTTCTTGTTTAACTTAACGTGCCGTATGAGCTTTAAGAGTCTTATCACGTCGTCAATTGAGACCAGATGAAATGTTACGAGCCGTGCACATGTTAGAAAATGGAGCTATTTAACTTTAATTTTAATATTCTACAAACTAATATTACATATATAATAATTATTAAAAATATAAAATAAGTTTATTTAAAATAAGTTTTAATATCATTAATTAGTATCAAATTATATGAACAGCCTGTACATGCGAGCTCAATGCGACAAGCCAGGTAGGCAAATAACGCCACCGAGAGCAAACCGGTTTCATGATTGTACGGGGAGCGCGGTTCAATGCGCGCATCACAACGTTATGATGTATTACATAATTATTAGGCACAATAATTATCATGCTATATGTATGTTGATGGCATCGGTATACGGTAAAGCTGTATAGCTTATGTTTATACTGTAAAATACCAATCTAAATAATGTAAAATTATTATCAAATAAATAGAAATTTATATACAAATAAATAAAAAAACGTCGTTGCTGAGGCCCTACACACCAACCAAAACGTGATATCAAGGTTGTGGTTACGTTATCGTAGTACTGGGTATGTGTCTGAATGGCATACGGGTTGATATTGTGTTCCTTATCACAGAGACGCGATAGATTTCTCCAAATGACTGCTAGAAGACAACCCAATATCGCAGCGATGAAAATACTACAAATACTCCATGAGGACCAACAGCCTGCTGGTAAGCGACCACACCGTGTACAGGAGGTTTCATGAAGTTTGTCTTAATGCTTGAAGACCGCTACGTGTTTCAACATTGCGACGTGGCAATTGCAGTCGGCCGCTTTCCTGTTCTCGGGAGTATTTACCATAGAGTGACGAACAATGTTCTTTGGTGCTGTTCACCGATGATTCCCGGTTTGCGTTTCATCTGAATTTACGAAAGTCACGCGTTTGGAGAACTCCAGGGAGAATTAGCCGTCTACGGTATCCTCAGGAAGTCCACTCATACCAAGGTGGGACAATTATGGTGTGGGCAGGAATTCGTCTGGCCATACGAACCCAGCTCGTTTGGATCCAAAACAGCACGACTGCACAAAAACACCACGACAAGGTAGTAGAGCAGCCTGTTACCGTTCCACACAGAATATAACTGAGCCAGGAATTTCTACTCATGCTCGATAATGATCCTTCCCATACGGCGCGGTTAGTGTCGACCGCTCTCCGATACCACGATATTCAAGTTTTGGATTGACCTGTACAGTCGCCCGACTTAAATCCTATTGAGCGTGCCTACGACATATAAAAAAGGGCTTTGAGAGATTTCATGCCAAATTTGAAGGCGGAACAGCAACTTTACGAATACTTGCGAAGAACATGAGACCTCATACCTCAGCAAGATATTGACAATTTAATTTTGAGTATGACCAATGTGTGAGACAACAAAAACAAGATGCAGCAACACTGATTATTTATAATTAGATTTTATAAGATTTTTTTCAATTTTAATTAAAATAATTATTAGCTGTATGTTCACCATATAGCATACGTACAAATTTCATGCCAACTTAGTAGTATTATTAATAACACAAAACTTTTACACGGCGAAAAGTGCACTTCAAGCATTCATATCAATCAGTCGTTTACTTTTTTTACAGGAGAGGGTGCAAAAGAGCATACGGCTCACCTGATGGTAAGTGATTACCTCCGCCCATGAACACTGCAACACAGTGGAATTGCAGATGCGTTGCTAGCCTTTTAAAAAGAAGTAGGCTCTTTTCTTGATGGTCCCTAAGTCGAATCGGTCTGGAAAAATATTCAATGGTAGTCGATTCCACAAAGAAGTTCTGCGAGAAATATAAGCTCTTTTAAATCGCACTGTGGTGGACAGCCAGTCATCCAGATGTTATGGATGGTATCGCGAGTTTTGTCGCGATGTGCGATGGCGAAATTGTGCTGCTGGAATTAGTCCAAACAATTCCTCAGAACTTTCCCCATACTAGATGCGATAAAGTAGGCAAAGAGATGCAACATCTCTTCGAAGTGCCAGTGAATTAAACCGATCGGAAAGAGCTCAATCGTCGACGATTCGAAAAGCTCTGCGGTGGATGCGATCAGATGGAAGGAGCTGGCACTGGGGAGCCCCGGCCCAGAGATGGGAACATTATTCCGAGCTGGCATGAAACACTGTTCCGCTCTGCTGAGCACGCCAAGCTTTTTAGATGCCAATTTGGCCTTATCTTCCAAATAACCACCAAACTGCATGTCACTAGATATGTCGACGCCGAGGATTCCGACACAGGCTAATGCAACAAGGGGAGTGACAAAACTGAGGAGATACGACGAAGTCGTTTCTTTAGCGGTAAACGCGCAAACTTGTGTCTTCTGGGGATTAAACTGGACTAGATTTAGTGACCCACAGTCCGAGACTTTGTTCAACAAAGTTTTGACTTCAGAACAAATTTGCCCCGGTACTCAGCGACGTTTTCCCGAGAAATATTGGCACAGCCGGTTTTTAAAGCATCAGTGCTGTCGTCCGCATAGCAATGAATGTTACCGGTTTGCAACATGTCATTGATATGCAGAAGAAACAGCATTGGTGATAGCACGCAGCCTTGTGGAACGACAGCATTAATGGGCTTGTAATTGGAGCAAGTACCGTCTACAACGACGTTGATGATCTGATCAGTAAGAAAACTGGTAATCCAGTTACACAATTTCTCAGGATGCCCATAGGAAGGAAACTTCGTAAGAAGCGCTTTATGCCAAACGTGATCGAAAGCCTTCGCTATGTTCAAACTAACGGCCAACGCCTCCCCCTTGGATTCTACTGCCTCCGCCCATTTATGAATTAGGTTACCCAGAAGATCACCAGCCGAGAGACTGCGGCAGAAACCGTACTGACAGTCACTAATCAGCTTGTGATCTTCAAGGTACCGCATGAGCTGGGTGTTAATAATGGATTCCAATATTTTAGAGAACAAGGAGGTAATGGCGATAGGCCTATAGTTGGACGGTTTAGAGTGGTTACCTTTTTTTGGGATCAGGTGCACGGGGGCTGTCTTCCACGATTTCGGGAAAACGCCGAGTGAGTAGGGTTACCGAAAAAGACGCTTTAAAACCACAAGCACAACTGTAGGGGTTCCATCTGGCCTACCCGACTTGTTGACATCCAGGGGGAGGATTGCTCTGCACACTGAGCTTTGAGTAAACAGAACATCCTTTATGGAGCACTCACCCCGCGGAATAATAGGCGGTGTGTTCTCCCCATCATCTAGAGTCGAGTTGGACGCAAAGAGAGAGCCCGGCAGATCGGCTTTGTCCTTTGTGGCATGGGCCAGTGAGTCGTCCTTCCTGTGCAAAGATGGGAGAGATCGCTGACAGAAGTTCCCTTAGACAGCCTTGGCAAGATACGAGAATGCACGTGTTCCCGAAGGAAGACAAACTTGTTTCTCGTCAATTCTGCCAATGTGATTTGACTTTGGCTTGACTATGACACATTTTAAGGACCTGGAGGCAGAATTGTACTTCTTGTTAAGAGCGCTGGTATTTGGATATCGATAGTAGGGCATCGACGGAGATCTGATACCCGTCCAGGTGGGAAGTCAGCAGAAGTTCCAACAGGGAAGGTCCATGGTCTTTCACATCTAGGATCCCCGTCGGCGAGGTAACCAGTTGTGTCAGACCATATGCCAAAGCAAAGTCATAAATACATCTACCCGCATGGTCGGTTACACGAGAACCAAGCCATCCAGCGTGGTGGGCGTTAAAATCATCAAGTATCACGATCTCTGCGGATGGGATCCGTTGTAACACGGAGTTTGTAGCCATCTCAGTCAGTCTGTCTGTTTCGGCATTACCGCTATGGGACCTATAGAGGCACCCGTAGACGCGGGGATGGTCGCCGCTGTCTACGCGCAGCTATAAGATGGACAGGTCCGTACCTTCATGGCTGCCGAGGCGTCAAAAACAGATGTCCTCCCTGACGTACACGCAAACTCCAGCACAAAGGAGTGTTCTAATTTGTACTCCGGGCAGGAGAGATAGGAAGTATTAGCTGGAGAGGAAACCTGTGTGTTGGTTAAAAAGAACAAGGCCGGCTTCACCTTTTCCAGATATTAGTGGGCGGCATTAAGGTTTGAATGAAGTCCCATGTTGTTGCAGAAATTAACGGATAGCGTGGCAGGGGTCACCTTTGACTTATTGCTTATTTAACTTATTTGTCCCGAACATGTTTAGTCTCGAAGGGAATTTTGAATTTGGATGAATGTTACTTTATCATTCATAATATCATATCAAATATATCATATCACAGTATACTTATTATCACTACGGCTTAAAACTTATTATCACAGCATATTAATTGAACTGTTAATTCATTAGCTATCGAAGACATTAAAGTCAACGCATGGGCTGACTTCAAGCATTCGTATAAAGCAGTCATTTACGTAATCATTCATAATATCGTAGCAAATATATCATATCATAGCAAACTTTTTATCATCTATCATCAAGCCCCACAGGATTGCACCTTACAATAGCTTTATAAGTAGAAATGAAGTTTTTTCGTATTACTTATTTCTGTCTATTAAATTAAATTAACGTTTTTGTTTAAACTTTTCATTAAAGACCTTATAATAAACTATCATTTTTCCATTTAATATATCAGAAAATTCTTCATAAATTATTAGATACTTGATGAAATATAGAATACTGATTATGTGATTGGATTTCCCTAGATTCTGATGATGTGTTTATAAACACTATTTGTTTATTTTACATGTATGTAATTTATTTATTAAAACGCTGCTAATATTACTATTTACACATATTTGTAACGTAATAGCGATTCTCCCCTGCTTCTCACGGCTGATTTTTGAATCTCGATAGCAACGTCACCTACCAGATCCTATTATGAATCTATTCCATCCAGGTACCTTTGTTTTTTATTTGTTTAACGGGCAATGCCTACGTATACACGCCTCCCGGGGTCAACTACACGTTATATCGGACTCGCACAGACTCAAACCCCACGGTGTTCCACTTTCGTCATATATTGGTAGGGCCACGGGAACACCTTCACATATTCGCGGCTTCACAAGCGCCGGCGGCCATATGCCCCCCTATCCTCAGAAGATCACTACCTGAGAAGGAGATGTGGGAGGACCACATCTCCTTCTCAGTTAAAGCGCACCAGAAAACATGGCGCGCCGTTGTACGCGGCCTCCAAATTTACTCGTGTTTGATGCGCGAAGGCTATGGGTCAGGAAAAACGAGAAGCACTAACCCTCCTGACCCCAGCTAAGTATTGTTGAGAGGTTTGTTAAAACATAAAGAACCATTTTTAAAATATTTGTTTCTCTTCTATTAGTCGGACTAATCTTAGGAATGACTGAACGATTGTTATAAAACTTTACGTACAGATACGGAGCAATGCCAGGAAGGATCAATTCTATATTTCATGCGAGAAACTTGGTGATTTTTGAGAAATCTATACATTGATATAATAAATTATATTTGATCATTATCTTTAATTTAAATTACCAAACGTGAATAGAGCGTGGTTTCTTATTTTAAACAAAATTCATTCCTGAGAAATAACTGCTAAAGCTTTTTAGGATTTAGGAAGTAAATAACTTCATTTTTCCTAACTACGAGTATCTATAAAAATAATACTCCTTTTTTTCCGTCGTGTATTGTCATATTCTACAGGGCTTTTAACGAAAAAAAAAACATAAATAGCTGTAATGCATTAAAAAAAGTAATGTAATAACTTTCTTCATAATATGTTAGGCTCATGCTGCAATATTTGAAGATATTTTGACAGCAGCTAAATCCACCAGGCAGTCGCTGTTTGACGCTGACTGATTGTATATCAAGTCCTTAGACACCCAAGCAGACAAAATATCTTGCGGTTTATATCACCATCAGAGCGGTTGTTACATGATTTTCGCTGGTTTTAACCGATAATACAGATGACGGTAATAATAGTAATAATTTTTTTTTTTCTAATGTAACCGTGCTTCTTTGGAAAACGTAACTAAAATTGATTATAACCGTTCCTTAAGTACTGATCCAATAAAAATACAAAGGGGTTTACTTCAGGGAGACGCTCTCAGTCCGTTATGGTTTTGTGTAGCCCTCAATCCGTTATCAGAATTACTCAATAATATTATTAATATAATTTAAATTAAAATAATAACTCATATCAGATTCTGTAACATTTACTGGACAACACAAAAATTTATGCAACCGACAACACTGAACTTACAAAACTAGCAGAAAACACATTCATTTTCCACAGAAATTCAAAATAAAAATACAATTTGGTGTTGATAAATGCAATGTACATTTTATCATTCGCAGAAAATCAATACATATATACTCGATACTGGTGAACAAATAGAGTCCATGGACGAAAATAGCACATATAAATACTTGAGGTTTCATCAGTCCAAACAGATACGTCAAAAACAAGCAAAAATAGATTTAACTAAAATGTATTTAATGAGAATAAACCAAACATATATATATATATATATATATATATATATATATATATATATATATATATATATACATATTTAGTGAGCGTCCTTAACATGTCTATTCCAGCCAACAATACGAATGCCCTTCCGACCATAGAATACTATAATACAAAACACAATGGCTGTCAACCTTATTTTGTAGGATTGGCGTCGCCGGGAGCACATGTACACACAATTACGTCGTATTATCAGTTATCACTACTACAAACACATTTTAGACTTTTAATTAATGTTTTTGACACTTAAATATTCCTTTATTTTCGTTTCTAATATTCTCAAAATATAAATAGTTTAGACTTACTGGCTGTAGAATATGTCTCCTTTATTTAAATTCCATTTTCCGCTGTTCTTTCGACACGTAATTATTACACAATTTGCCATTTTTTTAAATAACTTGCATGCAGAAACGCTTGACATGAAAATTGGAAACGATTGATTGTGTTGATATTTATACGTGTGAATTGACATGTTAGTGGCTACACGGGCTCCGCCCACTCCCCGTTCTAATAATATGTATGTATTATAGTATTCTATGCTTCCTACACTTTCCCTACTTTCTATGATCAAGCTTATAACACATTCTATCACAGCAAGGAATACGAGTACATTCATTAAAAGTATTAATATCTCTCAAATTTTTCAAACAAAGGTCATGGTATGTAGTAATTTGACCTTCATCTATGCCCCCACACTACCTTATTTATGCTTACCCTTTTTTGCTATTCAAATTTAGGTAGGTAATCTCTCTGTCAAAGCTCTCATATTACCTCCTAGCTACTCAACGAAGACCAACTGTCATTTCAAAAACAGAATGAAAGAAAATCACACAGTCTTCTACCACAGATAAAAGACATCTTAACTTTTTATATCACAAATATAGTCGTAAAAGAAACATGTAATAAATTATTGTAATACGGGTACATCAAAGTTTTGATTAATGTTCTAAAAGATTGTCTCCTTTGTTACGTAGTTTATTCAGAAATGGCTTTTGAATGATTTACGCGAAGATAAGACTTATTTTGTTTCGGTTACAAAGTACTGAAAAAAAGGCCGTGCCAACATTTCTCTGGAAAAACTCACCGAGTACCGGGACAAAATTTTTTCTGAAGTCGAATCTTTGCTGAACAAAATTTCGGATTGGGGGCAACTAAATCTAGTCAAGTTCAATCCCCAAAAGACACAAGCTTGCGCGTTTATGGATAAAAAGAACCCCTATGTCGTATATCCTCAGCTTTAAGGAAATTCCCTTTCTGCCTCAGCTAGCATTGCAATCATCGGCGTCGACATAATAAATAAAATTAAATAAAATAAATAAAATAAAACAAAATAAATAAAATAAAACAAAATATCTGTGGAATTATTTACCACCGGCGATTTTTCCGGACTGATATCACTTAGGGACCTTCAAGAATAGAGCTTACTCCTTTCTAAAAGGCCGGCAATGCAACTTCGATTCCCCGGTGTTGCGGTTATTCATGGACGACGGTAGTCACTTACTATCACGTGAGCCACATGTTCGTTTGCCTCCTCTTCTATATAAAAAAAGCTTATATTGCAATTTTAATTAAAAAATGGGTGCGACCCGTACGTAATAAAAAAATAGGTAACTTGTAAAAATATAGGAATATCGTATAACTTTTACCTATTTTATAATTTAGTTAATATTTCGTAACAAGAATATATTGACGTGATTTAATTGCGGTTTTTAAATATTAATCTAGTCCAGCTACGATACCATTATTTGTTCTCTAGAAATCATTATCATAACAGAGCTTCATACTCCCACAGCTGAACACTTTACCCAAAAAAATTGCAGGAAACGTAGTCCTGAGCCGTTCCAGACATCTATCGACTTTTTAACTTCACTCTCGAAATATTCGAAGGGAAATTAACCAAAATTTCTCTAAAAACCGTCTCATACAGCTCTAGGACTCTATAAGGAATGATATTGATAGGCTACAAAGAATATTAAATGTAATAGTTAGTTAATTTTTTCTTGTTTTCTGTTAGCGCTTTCAAATTTAATCATTGTCCCAAGGTTGACAGGCTAAGAACTTTTTAGCGTTGAGTTCGCATTTGATCCTGCTCGGTAAATAATGATTTCTTAAATTTAGCAAACACTACCTACACATTGAATAAAACAATTTATACGGATTTTATCGCGTTTAATTAACTTATTTATAATTCCCGACATTCTGGGTGCTTTACAGCACCCATGGTATTGGAGCGGACTGAGATATCTTTTTATTGTAAATGAGACATTGCATCTTAGTACTAATGGTGACAATGCATCTGTATTTTGATACTTAATCGATGATAAGAGTAGATATCTATGTATCAAGGCAACTACTTACCATCAGGTGGACCGTGTGATTGCACCGTCTTTATCACCCTTAGCCTATAAAAATATATAATATGAAAAAATTCACACTACGTATTAAACAGACGGGTTATCTGGATTATTATGGATATAATTTATGTGTGAACAATGAAACCCCATTTTAATTGGTCGATTCAAATTTGGAAACGTAAATTTTACCGTTATCGATAGACAATTTAAATGTGATTCGCGTGGTGTTTTGTCACCAATTATAAGTATTTTATTACAAATCAAACATGATAAATTTTTATTACTCAACTTGGCTACCTCAGCTTAATCTGAATGATACGTGAGAAATTGTGTGATAAAAGAGAAATGTGGTTTTCAAAATGATGTTTTGACCAGGATTAAAAAAGGAATACTTCCGTGGTTTATTCGTGTAGAAAAAATGAATGAAGAATGAGTGACAAAGCAAATGTATGTTGCAGAAAAGAACAGCAGAGACGAAAAAAGACAGCCTAGACGAAAGTTTGTCGACCAAATTGGCGATATATTGAAGATGGGCCAGATTAAGAGTACCCTTAACCAACGATCATGTATGCGTAGGAATATGGATGTATAAAAGTTGAGAGAGGTGTGCCAAGATTGTTCCAAATGGCCGTCCATAGCCTCTGCTTACCCCTGTGGGTGAGAGGCGAGATGAGTGTTTATGTTTTTATGACTACCCAAGGAGGAAAAAAGTCTTTGTGTTGTGTGTCCGTCGTGTAGTGGTGACCTAAGAGAATCTACTACTCAATATTTATTTAATCTTTATAGTTAACACCTTTAAATTTAATTTCAATATGTACATTAATGACCTGATCGGCGAGTTGAGCGGAAAAAATGTAGGCTGTCATATTGATGTACACCATCACACATACACATATTGATGTCTCAATATCGTAAGTTACGCAAAGGCATGGTGCTCCTCAGCCCTTCGATTGGTGCCATGCATAAACTATTAAAAGTATTTGAAACATATTCAGTGTCCCACGGACTCTGATACAATTTGAAAAAGAACGAATTCATGGTGTTCAAGACAGGAGTCAAATCCCAACCAAATGCGGCTACCGTCACACTCAACAACTCACCTCTAAAGCGTGTCTCACATTTTAAGTATATGGGTCACTGGGTCACAGGATCTGCGTGATAATATGGATATCGAGCGGGAAAGCCGGGCACTGTCCATCCCATGTAACATGGTGGCCCAAAGGTTCAATCGTGGCAGATAAAGATTACAATTTTCAAAGCCTACTGCCAGTCTTTTTACACGGGCAACCTTAACTATACGCAGCGGGTGTACAGCGCGTTGCGTGTCCAGTATAATAATGGGTTTAAAATGTTGATGGGGCTGCCGCGCTTTTGCAGTGCGTCAGGAATGTTTTCTGAAATGCACACTGATGGTTTCCACGCCATTATTAGAAAGCGTGTTGCATCGATGCTGAAGCGTTTGCGGGGAGATGGGCCTCGCCACTGCTTGAGCATTGGATACTGCTTCATGCCAATGTATAAGACGCCGGTGCCCTCTTAGCGGATGATCTCAACATCTTCATCTATATTTGTGTTTATTATATTTATTACAATTAATTGGATTACTAACACTAAAATTCATAAAAAGTTATACTTCACTTCAATTTTACTAACTTTTTGGGTTTTCTGTTGCCCGTAATAAAGATATTTTATTTTATTTTTTATTTATTTTAAAAAATACTGACTAAGACTAATCAGTTCCTGAAGAAGTAATTCCCACTCTTCTTCCGGCGCTATCTTCAGATCTACGATGCTTGTAGGCGCCAGATTTCTGGCTTACCCTCCGTTTGAACTCGTTCCATAGATGTTCAATGGGATTGAAATCAGGATTTAGTATTGGCTCGTCCATGGTCCGAATGCTTACTTCTTTTTTTAACATAATCATGTTTGTTGATAAACATATTACATGTACAAAGTTTACAATAGTTATTAGCCTCTAAACTAGGTTATTATAGTTGTATTTCGGGGGTTAGTTTCTAGCTTTCTCAGGGACTAAAACGAGCACCGTTTTTCCTTCCAGGGAAATTCCCGCCCACGTCATACACGACCCACCATCGTAAGACATCGCTTCGGCAAAACAGCACTGCGCAAACCTGTCCAATTAAGGTGTTCGCGAGCAAATTCAAGGCGTGTTTGTTGGTGGCCTCCGTTAGGCCGTCTTGGAATAAGGTTTGCTTCTTTTCGTGTTCGTTAAATCTACAATTTAATGCTTATACGAATACGAACTGTAGACGTAGCGAATCTGGCTTTATTTGCATTTAGTTTATTATTATCTGTTTCCTTTTTTTAAAATTCACTTTGCTATCTATGTAAGTTGAGGTTACCTGTAAGAGGATGAACACAGCCCTCGCAGAATTTTTTTTATATCTATTTGTCAGTGTTGTGTGTCATGTGTTGGTGATCCAAATAAAGAAAAATAAGTCACCAGCAAACTTACATTCTGCCAGTTATTATGTGATAACTGCAGTCTACTTCGAACAAGGAATTCTACATATGCGTAGTCACATCTGAGGACTAAGTCTTAATGTAATTTAATTATAATTTATATTAAGTATTTATTTTCTCCACATATGAATAGTACTTCCCAATATACAGAGTAATAGTGTATTTATACAACTAAACAACAGCTATAAATACTAACCATATAAGGTCTAGGTTGCCCTGTACAATGTAATCACCAGGCCCCTCTCTGTGCAGAAGATCAGAAATGATAAATCGATTAAAACTGTAACATGCGATGAGAGTGGACCAAGGTATTCCATGTGACATCGGTGACTATTCATATAAATTTTAATTTTTAATTGATGTTAGCTTAAGACGCCTATCTCCCATATCGTCTACTAACCATTAAAAAGTTAAAGTTAAAACCTATATACGTCCCACTGCTGGGCACAGGCCTCCTCTCATTTCCGAGAGGGTTTTAGGGTGAGCAAATTATCACCGCTTTTCCCCAATGCCCGATGGTGAACTTAACATGTCTGAAATATTTTTTTCTTATTTTTTAAACATGCAGGTTTCCTTCCGATGTTATCCTTCACAACCGAGCACGTGGTAAATTAGCACTTAAAATTGCAATTACCAAATAACATTGGTATTCATGTTTAGAACCTGGGTTGTTAGCGTACTGTGAAATAAACAGAAAACGCTTAACCCCTGATATACTACGGCTCTTCCCTTTATGTGGTTGCAAAAAATATAATGTCATATATCAAAGACTTCTGTGTATACTATTAGACGGGACCTACAGCCTTAACTCCTTTAGTCAATTGCGAGTGGACGGTAAAACTATTTTTTATTTGGTAAATCGCAACCATTGCTTTCGACAACCAAAAACTGATTATGTTTAATGTGACTAAATAAACGTGGTCACAATTAATTTAAGCACTTTGTCAACGTGATTTAAAGTTTATTTTAAGTAAGTTTCATACGTGGAGAAGTCATGCTGCAGTTATATTAGTAGTATAATTGTAGCACGAATGGGTCGGCTCGACCGGGGAAGGACCACGCTCTCACAGAATACCAGCGTAAAATAGTAGCTTAATGCTGCTGAGTTTCGTATGGTGAGTGTAGAGAACCGGAGACCCTTTTTACTGGAAACGAGGCATTCCATCTTAGTCCTCACGGGTGACAACGCATCTGCATTTTTATTCATAATCGAAGATAGGTGTGTGGACAGTGTGTTTGATTGTCACCCTATCCTATAAAAAAAGTATATAATCTTATTTCACATTTGCCTAAAAACAGCAACTATTTAAATGAAAATACAATTGCATAGTAACACAAGCTACCCGCGTAAAATTATTTTATTTAAAATCTAGATTCTAAAACACAATTTATTACGTTCGTGTTGCAAGCTAAAACAATAACTGAACAAGCTTGTTCTTAAGAACAAAGAAAGGCTTTTAAGTGCAAAGCAAATTACGTTAGAGCCGTCGCTGGAAGTATTTGTATTGTACGAACATGTAGGTTATTTTCGACTGGTTTATTTAATTCCTTGGAAAATAATCTCACCGTCGAATTCTCCTTTTTTATAGAATAAGTACGACAAACGAGCACAAAGTCCACCTGATGCTAAGTGAATGATATAGTCCATAGACACCTACATCTATCCTTGACGAAAAATCAATTAAGTTTCCAGTAAAAATAGTCTCCGATTCTCTGCACTCACCATACAAAACACAGCAGCATTAAGCTGCTATTTTTCGCTGGTATTCTGCGAGAGCATGGTACTTCGCCTGGCAAGCTACCATGTGTTCGGCGGATGAAAAGATCGTGAGGAAACCAGTATGCGTGACAAATTAAATATTTGTGAGACATTATTTAATGGGGAAGGCTTATGTTTAGTAGTGGAATTTTATACGTATGTACAAAATACAAAATAAAATATTGTTACCTTTATTTTGCCTCTAATATAGCCTTTGCTCTTTGCTATTTACTCTGAAACATTGTCAGTATGGACGTCATCAAACGACATAGCTTGTCCAGGTGACATTTAGGGACAGTCAGTTCACATGACGCGGCGCTATGTTATTTGCACTTTTAAGATAGTTATTTTTTTAGTTATTATAAGCCAGTAATTGATCACAATCTTACCTGCTGATAAGTGGTGATGCAGCCTTAGATGGTCAATTGCACTATCTTAGCGTAACCAAAACCTATTCACTCCTGGCTTGAATACGCTCAGATTGTAATCGGAAAAGGTAGACGCCGTCAAATTATTCCACTCCTTTGCTGTACGTGATTAAAAAAGTCGAATCAAACCGTTTGGTTCTAATTTGTAAAATATTGAAAATTAAGGGGTGAAGACCTGCCGACCAATTGATTGTCCGATGGTGGAAAGGAGAGGGAGAAATTAAACCGTGCGATACCTGCGCACACTCATCGAAATGCATCCTATAGATAACTGAGAGGCTGGCTACTCTGCGCCTGTGCTCGAACCTGACAAGGTTGGTTTCAACTGAATCAACGTTGCTTCATTTGGTTGAATTTGATTGCTGATGCCAATGAGCCTTTTAGCATGTTTATCCACTGAGCCGAACACTTACAGGTGGCTTTTTACAGCACCAGTCCATATGTGACATGCATGACCGGACTTGCACTTTGTATAACGTAAGAAGCTGCCCCGGCGTGGAGTATCACCGCACCCTTGCAAAAAGACCAAGTTTCCTTGCGGCTGCTATTGCCCTGGACTCAATGAACCACCTATATTTGTAGGTTTGGAGAAAATTAAACCCCTAACAACTGAAGGTCGTCAGTGTACTCCAAGGATAGGAAGAAAAAACCGGAAAGTAGGAGCCAGGGTGAGCAGGCTTCTTTTAGCGGTGAAAAAACACACTTATATTTTAGAGGCGTTCAATCCCACGAGATTGGCATCGCTCTATTTGGAGACTGCCTATTGCGTGGAATTCACATGCTCAACCATAGTTTCTATTTTGGCCTGGATTTGGCCCTGACTGGCCCAGGCACTAGGTTGGTATCTCCCCACAATTGTGCCATTGTCTGAATACCCGTAGACACTGGGCATAGGCAGATCGTTAATATGCAATAGAAAGAGAATTGCGGAGAGAACGTACCCCTGAGTAACACCGACGTCAGTTGCCTTAGGATCGGAGATCAACGACGATCCGAAGATACCGTTCACTTAGATATTCCTTTATCCATACAATTAGACCAGGGTATAAACCGTACGCTGGAAGCTTACCCAAAAGGTTATCGAGCCAAACTCTGTCAAAGGCTTCCTAGACATCAAGAAAAACAGCAAGTGCTTCCCCACTGTTCTCGAGTGCCCCGCCCCGTACGTGTGTGACATACGCTAGAAGGTCTCCAGCTGACCAATTTTGGCGAAACCTGTATTGCCGATCATTAAGAAGGTAATTCTGCTCCAGGTATGCCATTAAGCGGGCGTTCAATATACGCTCCTCTATGAAGATAACTGAAATTGGCCCATAGTCAGCGGGGTATACACGGCTGATTCTTTGAGGTACAGGCTGCACATTGGCCAGTTTCCAAGATTTGAGTACTCTTCTAATCCTGAATGGGAGGTGGAACAAGCACGTCAACACAGGAGACAACTCAGGTGCACAGAACTTTAGAACTATATCTGGTTTCCATCGGATTCACTAGCTTTGTTCATGCCTAATCTTCGAAAGGTTTTCAGAATCTCCTTTTTGGTGATACGGACCTCTGATATAGAGGATAGAAGTACCGCAGTGAGGCAATTGAAACCGTACGCTGTTGCTACTATCCAGACGTATATTGCCGCTTACATCTCTATATGCAGAGCCTGGCGTGCTCAGCATATAGAGACAGTTTTTCATTCCGGCATATCGCTTGCAACTTTGCATAGTTCGGCTTCATATGGAATACTATTCTGATATCTGGGCTGAGGCAACTTGGACACTGTAACCAGCGCAGAGCGATTCGAATCGTCGACGATCGAGTTCTTAATGATCGGCTCGATTCACTGGCGCTGCGTCGGGATGTTGCATCCCTTCGTATATTCTATCGCATCTACCACAGGTAATGCTCTGAGAAATTATTTTAATTAATCCCAGACGCCAAATTTCATAAACGCCCATCGCGTCAAAATTTATGATACCATCTTAACCATCTGGATTCTTGGCGGTTTACTACTGTGCATTTACCAGGAGTTTTCTTCCTCGTACAACTTACCTGTGGAATTGTGTACCACCGGCGATTTTTTCGGATCGGTACGACGTAGGTACCTTTAAGTAAAGAGCCTACTCCTTTTTAAAAGCCTGCAATTCCCCGGTTCTTGCGGTTGTTAATGGGCGGCGGTAGTCACTTACCATCAGGTGAACCGCAAGCTCGTTTGGCCCCTCTTCTTTAAAAAAAAATTGGTTGTCCCTGTAGGCCATCCCTGGAACTTCCCGCTAATTTCAATCGCAAGGTGCTTCGAATTTCACCAAATTGTGTTGCGAAATCTCGAAGTTATGTTAAAAAACTTTTTATTTCAAATTCTTTCTACTCTTATATCTCACGAACGAATGAACCGATTATTATTTTCCAAACGGAATTCGACATCATTTTTAGAGGGTAAGAGCTGATTAGTTTTAGAAATCGATCGGTAAAGCCGTTTAAAAGTTATTCCAAAAACAGTTTTTCAAAATTTTTATTTTTGATATTTCTCAAAATCTACTCGTCCGAATCAGTTCATATTATCACCAAATCTATTCCACATTGAGATCATTAGAACGCCACAAAGTGTGTCTCAATCGATCAAGACGCATACACACATACGTATATATATTCGTACGGACACGTGCATGTGAAATTAGTCAGAATAGCTTCCTGGGATCTCAAAACGTCGAGATCTGATGAAAACTCGATTTTCGAAAATCGGGGTGAAACCGATAACTTCTGGCGATTTGTCTGTAATAATCTCACACATTCGAAATAGCTTTTCATAATAAAACTTTTATTAAAATTTAATTCTCCTTTTAATTTACCTATTGCAGTTCAAATACTACGAGGTTCTACGTTTGTTGAGTATTTTTTATGTATTGAATTTGAAGAAAAATTTCCATCACTAAGTTAGTAGGAAATTGACGATGAAGATTTTAATGTTACTACTGAGACGACTTCACCGCCGAGCACGTTGTAAATCAGTACTTAAAATTGCAATTAACAATTTCATTGGTGCCGGCGGGGATTAAACCCGGTTTACTCGCGTTCTGTTATATTTACAGCGAGCGTTAACTATCTGAGCTACCACGGCGCTACACGCGGCGGACACTTCCATGCACTAAAACCCTCTCAGAAATGAGGAGAGGACTTTGCCCAGCAGTGTGACGTATATATGCTGTAACTTTACTTTTTTATTTTGCTAAGACGGCTTTTTATTTATTCTCACAAACTTTAGATATTCCTTAAACCTGTCAAAATGGTAAATAAGGAAACGTTTAATAAAATGTAAAGCCCTACTTAATAATAAAAACAAATGCTGCACAGTACCGTCAGCAGCAGTTACTTTAGAAACGAGTGTGTTAAAATTATTGCATTTCTTAATTTTCTCTGATTCTAAACTTTCTATTAAAAAGTTTGTATAAGAGAACGTTTTTTTAAGTTTTGTAAAACGTATCAAAATCTGACCTGATTTATCACGTTCATTCATTTAATAATCCACTCATTAATTTATTGATTGCTTCATTCATTAAACATATCAAATGTCCACTGCTTATGCCTCAATCGGGGATTTATTGCCTCGCAGGCAATATTTGTACATAATTGTTCTTAGTGGCTACGGTTTGCAGGTGGTTTGACAACCACCAAAGACATTTATTACCGCGTTCAGTTCACGTCTAAGAAATTAAAATATATCGAGGGTATTGTTCATCTGAATGTGTGTGTATTTATTAAAAACAAATCGTTCTATTCTATTCTATTCAATAGAGACAAATAAAAGGCTGTAGGAGGGTATATCCTATTTCATTACACAGGATAATAAAACGAATTAAATTTCAATTCACATTCAAAATGTAATTGTGAAAACTTACTGGTGATAGTGTAGTTCTCATTTATTTGTATTGTTAAAAATGCTTTTCAGTTTAATCATAGTACGTGCCACATCCAAGCGGCCAGCTACGCATGAATGATTAATACATTACGCTCTTAAAATAAGCACTAATCTAATCCTCAGGGGTGCCAACGCATCTGAATTTTGACATATGCAAGGAGTCGATGGATGCAGGTAGCTCAGGACCGTGTTTTGTGTGATTTCTTGGCGGAAGCCAATATTTAGCATTGGACTTTTGATAGGCCGTAATGATACTGATGATGAGACAATATAACATAATAATTGTAACGAAATGATATGTAATGCAATTTTCATTAATTTTATTAGATATGAGATTCACTGTTTTCCCATAATTCATGTTTCCTCTATAAATTCTTAAGTAAATCGATTCACGTCAAATGCATTTTTCACTTCCGCAGAAATTTATCGTTCACTTGCGCTATTTAATAATTTAGTTTTTGACGAAAGAATATTTACTAATCCCTTAACCAATTCAAATATGTTTACCAGCGTAAACTTGCAGCTTAAGGCTAAGATAAATATGTTACGTACATACATATACATTTTCAGTAAAAAGTGTCTCCGGTTCTCCTCACTCATCTTAAGAAACACATCAGTCTTAATCTGCAATTTTACGCTGGTAGACATATTTGAATTGTTTGGAATATTACTCGACCATCGACGATAATACGACATGTGTTTCGTCTCTACACGATGCATCCTCAGGTGATGTAGACTCTGCGGTGGCTTATTCGTTTATTATTTCGTATTTATTATGTCGTATTATCGTCGATGGTGTGTCTTTCCTAAAGTATTGGTGTTAGGAGTAGTGGAGCTGGGATTAGAGGTGACGGGATTAGTGCACGCAATTGAGGGATGGCGGAAGATGCTCTTCAAACTAGGTAAGACACATTATTTTATTTTATTGAGCAGAGGGTTGAGTAGATTAAGTATTTGTAAGGCCTACAAATAACTGTTTCCGGATTGGGTGTTTGTCCTTGTAAAATATATAATATATGTGAACTGTCCTCATGATACAGAAAAAAAAACCGAGTGGAGTAACGTTTAAAAAATACAAGTTATAAAAGAATAAACACATTTGTTCGATTTAAAATCTCTATTTTTAAAGACTAGCTTTCAGTCTTTCAAAACACATTATAATATTACTAAAAGTTTGCCATTTATATCTGATTGTATTTTTTTTTCTTCTCTAAAAATAAAAAAAAATGTTTATATAACAAGGACTTGTTGCCAGTGATGACATAATATGTATCCGAGACGTGGTCCGTCACTGCTGGCCATATGAGGAAAGGGTTTATGTGGGTGATTGACTAAAATATGAAGATATCTACAGTAAAGCCAGAGTAACCAATAGAGCCTAAATAATTAGTAAACTGAAGTGGCAATGAGCTAGCTATATAAGCTTTTTACCCGCGGCTTTGCCCGCGTGAGTTTCAATTTAGGTACATCATTAAATGCTGTTCCGTGCCATATTTAGCAAAATTCGATCACTTTTAGTGTCACCTGAGTGTCATTGTACCTACATCTATTTTTCAATGCACTTTTTTAATTTTTAAAGACTATTGAACGTACATAATAAAAATATTGTGCTTCAGGAACACGCGAAGAAATAAGATTTTTGGAAATTACATTAATATCATATGTCTATAAACACCTATATTTGTATCAGGCGTTTATTCCGATATAAATGCACTAAAAAAAAACTTATGCTCGATTTTTACAACATCCACCTAGTTATTAGAAATTCCACGAATTATTCCATCTAATAGAGATAAAAATCTAATAGTGTACTTAGTTTTCAATGATTTACATGAGATAATTTGATAACAAATAAAGTTGGTGAAATCAAAGCTATGCCGATAGACACACAATATATTTAAATAAAGAGCTTTCTTTCTTCTTTAATCTCAGTCTGTGATTGCGTTTTGCGTACATTAACAAAATACGCTAACTGCACCGCTAGTGGTGAAAACTATTTGACGATATGACCATATTATGTACATTAACAAAATACGCCAACTGCGCTGCTAGTGGTGAAAACTATTTGACGATATGACCATATTATGTACATTAACAAAATACGCCAACTGCGCCGCTAGTGGTGAAAACTATTTGACGATATGACCATATTATGTACATTAACAAAATACGCCAACTGCGCTGCTAGTGGTGAAAACTATTTGACGATATGACCATATTATGTACATTAACAAAATACGCTAACTGCACCGCTAGTGGTGAAAACTATTTGACGATATGACCATATTATGTACATTAACAAAATACGCTAACTGCGCTGCTAGTGGTGAAAACTATTTGACGATATGACCATATTATGTACATTAACAAAATACGCTACCTGCGCCGCTAGTGGTGAAAACTATTTGACGATATGACCATATTATGTACATTAACAAAATACGCTAACTGCACCGCTAGTGGTGAAAACTATTTGACGATATGACCATATTATGTACATTAACAAAATACGCTAACTGCACCGCTAGTGGTGAAAACTATTTGACGATATGACCATGTTATGTACATTAACAAAATACGCTAACTGCACCGCTAGTGGTGAAAACTATTTGACGATATGACCATATTATGTACATTAACAAAATACGCTAACTGCTCCGCTAGTGGTGAAAACTATTTAACGACATGACCATATTATGAAACAGCAATAATATGTTTAGTTATTAATATAGTCTAACGATCTGTTTTTGAGGTCGGCTAAAATCCGAGCTTTTTTGTTCTTTTGAGTAATATTTTTAAAAAATACTGAGAGGGGTAAACTGGACATATTTTCTTTTAAAATGACATGTATGATATTTTAAATAGTTTGATAGGCGAAAATCGATAGAATATCGGTAGGTCGGCAACAGTACGATTATGGACAGGACTTGTTAATACTACCGGTAGTATGAGCAACTAGTCCAGAGTAATATAGTTCACTTGTAACATTATCGCAGCAATAGCTGTGTCCGAAGCACGACAACCCAGACTAATATCTGAATCGAAACTAGGTATAACTTAATAATACTCTGCCACATCACGTTTATAAGAGAGAATAGTCCGATGCACTACCCTTTGCGCATAGACAATTTAAGTTTCTAAGACATGCATGTCTCCTCACGTTGTTTCCCTTCACTGCCGGGTGCTTTGCGTTGCGATCGTATATCTATGTGAGCATGACGATTAAGGCTTACCTTTTATAATTTTTTCTTCTACATCGGCTTATAAAAGACAATTACTTGACACAGACATCTCGCATTGTAGAGCGGAATTGCCTTAATCTTCATGCATGTTGGGCGGATTGACGATTGCAGTGCAGTCCTCTTGCACCTTTGACGCTATTACTTGCTGCCGGTCTCGGTATTCAACGCCTGGCGTAAGTGAGAGAGTTATATCGCCATCTATCGAAAGTCCTCAGTTTTCTCTTGTATTTCCCACAGCCACTTCTTACGACACCCACGGAACGAAAATGTGTGATGTCTTACGATCACAAGGCACTTTTCTACTTTTGGAACCTCGTTCAATTGTGAACTGTAGATGGGTTAATTACAAAGAGATGCGGTTTATACTTTCTGCTGTTCATTTTAAAGAACCTTTTGTAAATGGAAGTACGTTAACCACTCTAAATCTTAGAAAAGTGTGTCACGGTTTGCCCATAGTTCAAAAGTTTTCGACGCCATTTTTTAAATTGATTTACGTTCGGTGCATTCGTTTTGCTTAACGCAGCTACGATGTTGAATAAAAAGATTCAATATTACATTTTTAAATTTATGAATTATTTTTGTAAAATCCCACTACTTAATTTTCATTTTTAAAATAAAATTGACAAATGAAGTTACATTTACCTAAACTTGTTGGTAAATTATAGATTTCTATGAGCTACAATATCCACGTTTTATAGGATAAAGGTGACAAATTAGCACACAGTCCACCTGATGGTAAGTGGTTGTTGTGGCCCATAGACATTTACATATATTCTCGCCTACGAATAAAAATGCAGATGTATTGTCACCCGTGAGGACTAAGATGGAATGCCTCGTTTCCAGTAAAATAAGTCTCCGGTTTCATACACATACCATACGAAACACAGCATCGTGGAGCCACTATTTTAAGCTGGTATTCTGTGAGAGCATGGTCCTTCCCCGATTGAGCCGATCCATTTGTGCTATAACTAAACTACTAATAAAGCTACAACATAACTCTACCTAATCTTAGTCAATACCAGGTACATTAATCTTCTTAATATCAATTTATATTCCGATTGACACACAAAAAATCATTAGTAAGAGTTCATTTATCTACAAAACTTGGTAATTACGGAAAAGCCTCTTTATTTATAGTGACTTTTGTCTAGTGGTAGACACTGATTTGTTTTTACACATAATAGTATGCTTATTCGAAACCTTAACTTGCACAACTGAATTGAAACTTGGTATTGGCATATAATTATACAGAAAATTTTTGTTTCATTTACTTACACGGTTTGGTAGCGGTAAAACAAAATAACCACGAAACCTATTCTCTTGTACGTAGATGTTTATGGGGCACAGATTCCACTTACCATCAGTTGATCTACTTCAAGTTTGTCACCTATATACAATAAAAAACATCTCAGTCCCCACGTGGTAGAGTTGGAACACTGGGGAAAAAGTGAAAGTCCGATATAACATGCTTCTGAGAGTCTTGTACACATAAGTCATTTTATAAAGATAATATTATAAAATATAAATTGTAAATATTTTGTCAGTAATGAAATATATAACGCCCGTATCACTTTATTGACATATAACTCTACTTTCTGCTTGCAAAATATTTGCAATAAGCAGTCAAACTTTGCACTGGTCACTTTTAATATTACTTTATAACATGATTATTCTAGAACAAAAATATTTCCAACGCGGCTGTAAATTACAAACGGAACAAGTATTTCTTTGGTGCATGGCCAACAATAACCTGTTCCAAGATTAAGCGTAAACAGTGAAAATCAAAAATTATTTATTTGCTGGAAGCTGGTTATACAAAGTTTTTGACCATTATTTTATCATGCGAATATATGTAAATAATTGCTTGTGCAAGTAATGTACGTAAGATGCCTCCACAATACAAGCGTTTGTATGACTCATGACCTACAAAATCCTGTTCCATGATTATGCTTAAAAATGAAAATTATTTATTTGCTATAAACGGTTATACGATAATCTTATAACCGTTTATAGCAAATAAATAATTTTCATTATCACTATTGATATACTGGCCTCACGTTTCACCATTATTTTGTCATGTAAATATTTTACATCTGATATTTATGTATCTAAAACGACTCCTCAATACAGGAGAATATTCTAATCCACTTTAAAAAGAAATAGTAGTTCCATCTATGATTGTTCGAATCTAGTCGAATTGGAAAGGACTCATTCCTTCATTTTATCCGGAATATATCAATCGTATGTCAATAGCTAGATAAAATCGAATCTGCATATATTTCTCAAGCGTCACGGAAAATGACTTCAAATATTAGAATCAGAAGTTACGTTGATAGGTCAACAAGAGCTTCAAAATCAAGATTGCTAACCTATGTTGAGGAAAACATAAAAAGGTAAAACTAAAACTGTTTTATATGACTTTTATTAAAGCTTCACATAGTATATTATGTTGTGGAGACTGGAGAGGCACTCTATTCTTCGCGGGCTGGGGTAACATTCTTTGAATCAAATGTGTTAGAGATGTCTAGGTTTTTTTAACTTCCAGTTTTAAAAATTAATAATTTTAAAAAGTCGGAAGTTACAGATTTCCGGCTATTACCGGCTGGAAATACAGCTGCGTGTGTCGTGTGTGCGTGTGCGTCTGCATGTGCCTGTGCGTGTCAGTGTACATGTGCGTGTACATGTGCTTGTGCGTATGCGTTTGCGCGTGCCCGTGCGCTTCAAAATTAAATAGAAATGAGAGCGTTGGGATCAAGAATAAGCAGGAAGTTCCGGGGTGGCCTTGAAATTTTGAACATAGCTCAGAATCGAATTATAATACGGTAAATTAAAAAAGCGAGCATACAATCCACCTGATGGTGAATGGATACTGTGGCTCATAGACATCTACATCTATCCTCGATTAAAATCCAAATGCAGATGCGTTGTCACCCCCAAAGACTAAGATAGAATGTTTTCTTTCCAGTAAAAATGATCTCCGTTTCTCTACACCCACCAAAACAAACACAGCAGATTAAGTATCAATAGTAATGAAATCGTAGAAAAGTTTGAAGAATAAATTTGGTTCAAACGTTTTAATTACACCGTGCTTTTCATGAATACGGCTTACCTAAATTTGCATTAAAGTTTTTGAAACTTTTAGTTTCAAACTTCTCATTTACCATTAAATGTAGGCAGACCTGTAATTTATCGTTATAAGCCCATGGCAGTATACGTATGGACGACCATTCACACTAATTATCCATAAAATAATATAATAAAAAAATTAATTTTTAAAAATTTAAAATTTTTATACGTGGTAGAGCCACGCTGCTGCTATATTATGGATGTAGCACGGGGTCGGCTCGACTGGAGAAGAACCACGCTCTCAGCGTAAAATAGCAGCTTAATGCCGCTGTGTTTCGTATGGTGAGTGTAAAGAACCGGAGACTAGTTTTAATGGAATTGAAGCATCCCACCTTATTCCTCAGGGGTTACAATGCATTTGCATTCTAATTCTTAATTGAGGATGAATGTGGATGTCTATGGGCCACAGCATCCATTTACCATCAGGCTGACTGTGTGCTCGTTTGTCACCCAATGTTATAGAAAAACACTTTTGTCCTGCGCCGACAGCTATTCTTCGTTGAGGCCTGCTGCCGTGACCGAAATTCGATATGAAGGACTTATTAGTTCTTGTAGTAAGTTGCAGTAGCCATTTACCATTAATTCACAGTCTATGTAAGTCCCACAGCTGGGCAATGGCTTTCCTCATTTCTGAGAGGGTTTTAGGGCAAGGAAACGTCCGCCACGCTGCCCCAATGCGTGGTGGAGACTTTTTTTCTTATTTCTCAGACATACAGGTTTACTGTCGACGTTTTCATTCAATGCCGAACACGTGGTAAATCAGCACTTAAAATTGCAATTAACAATTTCTTAGGTGCCGGCGGGGATCGAACCCGGTTTTTCTGCGTACTGTGAAATTTACAGCGAGCGCTAATCATCTGAGTTACCACGGCTTTACCATCAGGTGGACTGTAAATTCGTTTGTGACTTCAAATTTATAAAAAAAACCTATGTTCATTCTGAACAAGGAAGTTGATTTCAGTATCGTTTATTTCATGATGAAACCTACGTTGTTGAAATAACATGGTTTCTAATAAGAAAGTTCATAAGGCATTATATCTTAGTCCTCAGGGGTGACAATGCATCTACTTTTTGTTTCTGAATTGGGGATAAATGTAGATGTTTTCGTTTGTTACATTTATTATATAAAAAATGTCATGTCATATTGTTTAAGGCGTAAATTATGTCGAAACTATTGTAGTCGACATGCTGTTAAGTACTGTGCGGGGTAATTAATGATCGAATTAATGTCGACACCTCCCATGATAAAAAAGAGCTCGGTATTGACGTCTCCGAATTCAAGTGTTGGATGCTTAAAAATTTTGCGAGATGTACTTTCAATACAAAGATCGATATCAGTGTGCCGGTTTTATTCGTGGTTATATTTCTTCGTCATCATTCTATCTTTCTATAAAATAGAAATAATTTATTTCGATTAAAATCGGATAGGCACGAATAGTCCTCGCGCTCGGAGGGTTCCGTATAAACTTAATTAAATGTGTTATATATATATATATATATATATATATATATATATATATATATATGTTAAGGTATAGGAGTTCACCATTTTGATACTTGATGGCGCTGTACAATGCACTTGATGTCGACATACAATGCAACTAGACCATAAGGCTACAAGAATATCATTTATTTGTATATAAAACTTCATGTCAATATACCAAAGTACATACGTTGTGGTGTGTTTTATTAAATCATCCTATTGTAAGCCATTTTGGCCATCAGTACAGTGCAATCCAAACATTTGGTCCAGTCGAGCCGAATTGTTAATTGGCTATTTTTGAATTCGGGCTTGATTAATTAGGGAAAAAGGATTACTATTGAAAATCAGCTGACACATAGTGCAAGCAATATTCGGTAGTATATCCATCAAGAGTGCTATACAGTGTATACATATCGCGCGAGTTCTCTCGTACACAAGTTCAGTTCAGTGTGGAGCAGTAGCGCCACACTACACGTAGTGGCGAAAGGAGGACAACGCAATTCGACGTTAAGCAGCAGTGCCACCACCACGCAGTGGCGAGACGAGGACAACTTAGAGGTTGGCGTTAATCATCAGCGCCACACACCATAGGTGGCGAGAAGAGGACAACCAAGCAGTTCCTGTGAATGACTTGATGTCATTCAGTACAGTGCAACAATAGTTACGGTAATGTTGAGTGGATGAAGAACAAACTGTGAGTACTTTTCCAGTGTATATTTAATGCAAGCAAATTTGAACTTTATTTCTATTAATTGTTAAACTTTTAAACCATTATGAAACATTTCTTTTACTTTAAATATAAAATATTTGTAAAAATTTGTGTATAGATTTAAGGACTTGTGTAAAAAACGAGGGAACGGGGAAGCTATGCCCAATTTTCACCAAAGTTTAAAGTGCAAAACACTTTAATTTTATTGACTTTGTTTATTTTGGTTGTGTTATTTGTATTCATAGTAAAATTATTTATTATGGAGAACCGTATTGAATTACAAGATAAATGAATAAGTCTCAAATTAATTTTAGAAAATGTTCAAAGGACAGAAAAACTAGTACATGTGTTAAAAATAGAATAGAAAATTTAGATAAAATACGGTTTTAATTTGTCGAAAACCATAAACAATTGTTGAAAACGATAGATAGTGCAAAGTTAAAGGAAACGGCGTATATTAAACGAGACTTGTACGACATTGTGGAAGAATTTTATTGCAATTATAAATCAGAGTTGAGTACATTCTTAAACAATAATGATACAGATAGTTATGTTAATCGGAATTCGAATAATTCCGTTAAGGATTTTCAAGTTAAATTACCTAAAACTTCTATTCCCACGTTTTCTGGGAAGTATTCAGAGTGGACAACATTTAGAGACTTGTTTATGTCGCTAGTTCACAAAAACAGTTCGTTAGATAATGTACAAAAGAGGCACTATTTAAAAGGACATCTCACGTGCGAAGCCGAGCAACTTGTCCTGTAAGTACCAGTATCAGATACGAACTATAATCATTGTTGGGAACAGTTAGAACGTAGGTATAATAATAAAAAGCATCTCACAAATGGTATTCTTAAACACCTTTTCGCTCAAAAACGTCTGAACGTAGAATCTTCTACCGGTTAGCACCGATAGCAGGCCTATATTACACTTGCTACCTGCGTGAAAAAATACCTAAAATCCCGAGGCGCCCTGGGCGTTATACGCAGTCGGGGCTAGCGTGATGTAGGCGATTCAATGTTAAAGTTTTTTAACGCTGTTTACGTAAATGGTTTTATGTAAATACTTGTTGAAATAGTTTTTGTTTAGTGTTTAGTATATTTAATTGTAGGTAAGAATAGTTGTAAAAGTTTTAATGTTTTTTAAAAATTATTAATTGATAAATTAAAATAGCAAAACGTCTTTCCTACTATAATTGTTGCGTGAATGGATACTAAATGAAATGATCAACAAAAGGATAGGTCAACAAGAGCTTCAAAATCAAGATTGCTAACCTATGTTGAGGAAAACATAAAAAAGGTAAAACTAAAACTGTTTTATATGACTTTTATTAAAGCTTCACATAGTATATTATGTTGTGGAGACTGGAGAGGCACTCTATTCTTCGCGGGCTGGGTGTAACATTCTTTGAATCAAATGTGTTAGAGATGTCTAGGTTTTTTTTTAACTTCCAGTTTTAAAAATTAATAATTTTAAAAAGTCGGAAGTTACAGATTTCGTTGTCGCAGGAGGCCGTTCCGACTATTACCGGCTGGACATACAGCCGCGTGTGTCGTGTGTGCGTGTGCATGTGCCTGTGCGTGTCGTACTGTGTGTACATGTGCGTGTACATGTGCTTGTGCGTATGCGTTTGCGTGTGCCCGTGCGCTTCAAAAATTAAATAGAAATGAGAGCGTTGGGCTCAAGAATAAGCAGGAAGTTCCAGGGGTGGCCTTGAAATTTTGAACATAGCTCAGAATCGAATTATAATATGGTAAATTAAAAAAGCGAGCATACAGTCCACCTGATGGTGAATGGATACTGTGGCTCATAGACATCTACATCTATCCTCGATTAAAATCCAAATGCAGATGCGTTGTCACCCCCAAAGACTAAGATGGAATGTTTTCTTTCCAGTAAAAATGATCTCCGTTTCTCTACACCCACCGAAATAAACACAGCAGATTAAGTATCAATGTGTAATGAAATTGTAGAAAAGGTTGAAGAATAAATTTGGTTCAAACGTTTTAATTACACCGTGCTTTTCGTGAATACGGCTTACCTATATTTGCATTAAAGTTTTTGAAACTTTTAGTTTCAAACTTCTCATTTATCATTAAATGTAGGCAGACCTATAATTTATCGTTATAGTCCCATGGCAGTATACGTATGGACGACCATTCACACTAATTATCCATAAAATAATATAATAAAAAAATTAATTTTTAAAAATTTAAAATTTTTATACGTGGTAGAGCCACGCTGCTGCTATATTATGGGTTTAGCACGAATGGGTCGGCTCGACTGTTGAAGAACCACGCTCTCAGCGTAAAATAGCAGCTTAATGCCACTGTGTTTCGTATGGTGAGTGTAAAGAACCGGAGACTCGTTTTAATGGAATTGAAGAATTCCACCTTATTCCTCAGGGGTTACAATGCATTTGCATTCTAATTCTTAATTGAGGATGAATGTGGATGTCTATGGGCCACAGCATCCATTTACCATCAGGCTGACTGTGTGCTCGTTTGTCACCCAATGTTATAGAAAAACACTTTTGTCCTGCGCCGACAGCTATTCTTCGTTGAGGCCTGCTGCCGTGACCGAAATTCGATATGAAGGACTTATTAGTTCTTGTAGTAAGTTGCAGTAGCCATTTACCATTAATTCACAGTCTATGTAAGTCCCACAGCTGGGCAATGGCTTTCCCTCATTTCTGAGAGGGTTTTAGGGCAAGGAAACGTCCGCCACGCTGCCCCAATGCGTGGTGGAGACTTTTTTTCTTATTTCTCAGACATACAGGTTTACTGTCGACGTTTTCATTCAATGCCGAACACGTGGTAAATCAGCACTTAAAATTGCAATTAACAATTTCTTAGGTGCCGGCGGGGATCGAACCCGGTTTTTCTGCGTACTGTGAAATTTACAGCGGGCGCTAATCATCTGAGTTACCACGGCTTTACCATCAGGTGGACTGTAAATTCGTTTGTGACTTCAAATTTATAAAAAAAACCTATGTTCATTCTGAACAAGGAAGTTGATTTCAGTATCGTTTATTTCACGATGAAACCTACGTTGTTGAAATACCATGGTTGCTAATAAGAAAGTTCATAAGGCATTATATCTTAGTCCTCAGGGGTGACAATGCATCTACTTTTTGTTTCTGAATTGGGGATAAATGTAGATGTTTTCGTTTGTTACATTTATTATATAAAAAATGTCATGTCATATTGTTTAAGGCGTAAATTATGTCGAAACTATTGTAGTCGACATGCTGTTAAGTACTGTGCGGGGTAATTAATGTCGAATTAATGTCGACACCTCCCCATGATAAAAAGATCTCGCTATTGACGTCTCCGAATTCAAGTGTTGGATGCTTAATAAATTTTGCGAGATGTACTTTCAGTACAACGATCGATATCAGTGTGCCGGTTTTATTCGTGGTTATATTTCTTCGTCATCATTCTATCTTTCTATAAAATAGAAATAATTTATTTCGATTAAAATCGGATAGGCACGAATAGTCCTCGCGCTCGGAGGGTTCCGTATAAACTTAATTAAATTATATATATATATATATATATATATATATATATATATATATATATATATATATATATATATATATATATGTGTGTGTGTTAAGGTATAGGAGTTCACCATTTTGATACTTGATGGCGCTGTACAATGCACTTGATGTCGACATACAATGCAACTAGACCATAAAGCCACAAGAATATCATTTATTTGTATATAAAACTTCATGTTAATATACCAAAGTAAAAATTATTTTGGTTGTGTTATTTGTATTCATAGTAAAATTATTTATTATGGAGAACCGTATTGAATTACAAGATAAATGAATAAGTCTCAAATTAATTTTAGAAAATGTTCAAGGGACAGAAAAACTAGTACATATGTTAAAAATAGAATAGAAAATTTAGATAAAATACGGTTTGAATTTGTCGAAAACCATAAACAATTGTTGAAAACGATAGATAGTGCAAAGTTAAAGGAAACGGCGTATATTAAACGAGACTTGTACGACATTGTGGAAGAATTTTATTGCAATTATAAATCAGAGTTGAGTACATTCTTAAACAATAATGATACAGATAGTTATGTTAATCGGAATTCGAATAATTCCGTTAAGGATTTTCAAGTTAAATTACCTAAAACTTCTATTCCCACGTTTTCTGGGAAGTATTCAGAGTGGACAACATTTAGAGACTTGGTTATGTCGCTAGTTCACAAAAACAGTTCGTTAGATAATGTACAAAAGAGGCACTATTTAAAAGGACATCTCACGTGCGAAGCCGAGCAATTTGTCCGGTAAGTACCAGTATCAGATACGAACTATAATCAGTGTTGGGAACAGTTAGAACGTAGGTACAATAATAAAAAATATCTCACAAATGGTATACTTAAACACCTTTTCGCTCAAAAACGTCTGAACGTAGAATCTTCTACCGGTTAGCACCGATAGCAGGCCTATGTCACTCTTGCTACCTGCGTGAAAAATTACCTAAAATCGCGAGGCGCCCTGGGCGTTATACGCAGTCGGGGCTAGAGTGATGTAGGCGATTCAATGTTAAAGTTTTTTTAACGTTGTTTACGTAAATAGTTTTATATAAATACTTGTTGAAATAGTTTTTTTAGTGTTTAGTATATTTAATTGTAGGTAAAAATAGTTGTAAAAGTTTTAATGTTTTTTAATAATTATTATGTGATAAATTAAAATAGCAAAACGTCTTTCCTACTATAACTGTTGCGTGGATGGATACTAAATGAAATGATCAACAAAAGATTTCATCATTTATTAAGTTACCGAAGAATTTTAGAACGAAGTTATGAAAGGTGAATTTATTTAATTTTTTTTGTTGGATATGTACTTACAGCAAAAATGAATTAAGTAATAATTTGGTCTACAGAAGAAATATCTAAGTACTTGAATTACAAAAATAAGTTAAAATTTACTTCACTATCCAAGTATTTACTTACATACCTATACTTGTCTTTTGTAATTAATATATTTTAAGTTATAATAATGTTGCGCGCCTAAGTTGACGTCATGTACCCGGCACTAGCGCACTCTAGTGTCGCGGACCAGAGCGAGGAGGGCTTCCTAGAAAATGTCAATCTTGACTGCGCCGTTTAGTATCTAACAGAAGAATTAAGCTTTATATATATATATTTATATATATATATATATATATATATATATATATATATATATATATATATATATATATATATATATATATATATATATTAAAACGAAATAAAAATATTTTTATGAAAAAGTCCATAGATTTTCATTTTGTGCTATTGACTTATAAAAATAAAGATACGGGAACATATATATAATATGTATAACTATTCGGTTGAATGTTTACTTTTCTTAAGTACTTAGTGTTTATAATTTATAAAATAGGTACTAAATTATCTCCAGCGTTCGCTCAAGTTTCGAGTTATGTGGCTCCGAAAGACTATTATCGCTGCAGCTAATCTGATACTGCAGCAATATCCAATTAATAAATTTCTTTCTTAATAATATTTATTTAAGTTTTTTTTTGTTTAAAATCAATAATTACAAATAAATATATTCTTTCTTTCTCATCACATAGCAATTCAAAATGACGTTTCTCATAGCGACACTGTGTAAGTTTATATATATATATATATATATATATATATATATATATATATATATATATATATATATATATATATATATATATATATATATATATATATAAATATATATATATATATATATATATATATATATAGTCCGTGATTAATGTTTAAAATGTGATATAAAAGGAACGGCTCGTTTAGTAAGATGAAAAGTTTAAAATGAATGGCAATAACTAAACTCGACCAGAGGACCGCGGGCGAGTGATGGACGAACTTTAGCCAATTCATCCTAATCCTGAACTTATAACTTGGATTATATTATCGAACTAGTGAAACTTTTGAACTTCTATAATAATCCCATACTAAATAGTTATCTTTAATAGAATAAGGATGAACGAGCGCACAGTCCACCTGATGGTAAGTTAATGCTATGGCACATATGTAGACACCTACATCTACCCTCGATTAAGAAGGTGCGTTGTCTCCTCGATGACTAAGACACGATGCCTCTTTACCAGTAAAAAAGGTCAAAGATACTCTACACTCAATAAAACACAGCAGTTTTAAGTTACCTGCCTGTTATCTGAAAATCTAGCTTCATATCGTTACAGTAGACCCCTTTTACTGTAAATTACATATACATTCGAACTTAGTTCTCAGAGGTGACAACGCATCTGCATTTCGATGAAAGGATAAATGTATATGTCTTTTGGCTACTGCATCTACTTACATTCAGGTGGACAGTATGCTCGTTTGTCATACCATTCTCTAAAAAAAACCAGACAGAAGCCATTTAGATTTCTAGAGGCAAATTGTCTACTCTTAAAAATAAATAATGACACCGTCTTAATTGCTGTTTATTGATCCCCTAGTTTTCATAACATTGACAATTTTATACAGTGTTTGTGCTTAATATAATTGCAAAACATACTCATTACAAAATCATCCTAGTTATAGGGCATATAAATTTAAGCATTGCGGACTTAAACCAAACAACAGCTGGGTGTTGAATCTTCTTGAAATCTTGAAACCTTATCTTTCCTTGGTTTAACCACCCACTAGAGGTAATAGCTGTATAGATCACATAATACTAAAAACGAATATTAAATTCATATACTTTTATTTGGAATCTGCTATTACAGACTATGAACCTGTGTTATTCTGTTTAAATACAAAAAATGTTTAATAAAGTCAAAAGTTAAATTTAAACAAAAAATGAATTAGAAAACTTTATTTGAATACTGCAAATATTAAGATTTCAATATAATATTTGATAATGATGAGAATCCAAGTCAATTCATTAACTTAATCATTGAAAACTTACAAAAATTAATGCTAAAAATTTAATAATATTGAAATACCTAGGAGTAAAATAACAATAAAACCAAGGCTAAAGATATGATTACTTAGGTGCATAAGAACAGGAGACAGAACGCTCTATAAACTTAAAAGAAATCCATATATTGAGATACTAAAAAGCTCGTACCTAAGCTATAGAAACTCTTGCAATAATGATCGTAGAAAATTTTATTAAAATTATGAAACCAACTAATAAAAATAGCGGGTAATGATAATAAAAAAAATTGGTTGACCCTACAATGCATTCTGGAACTTCCCGCTAATTTCAAATGCAAAGCGCTCCAAATGTCACTAAATTATGTTCCGAAATCCCGAAGTTATGTTATAAAAAAGCTTTTTTCAAATTCTTTCTCCTTCAATATCTCACGAACGAATGAACCGGTTTTTATTTTTCAAACGGCATTCGACGTCATTTTTTGAGGGTATGAGTTGATTAGTTTTTAAAATCGATCGGTAAAGTTGTATCAACCAGCACCCCTGGAGAATCTCTCGCTGAGCATCCACGACCAAGTTACTCCACTCCTGAGTCTGGGTGCTAAGGCTACCCCGCGTATTCTAGGGGAAGGGAGGGGGGGCGAATTCCGCTCAAGACAACAACCACTCGGGGCAAGCTGGCAAACAAGACCAAGGCGACCCCTGCCATGCTTTCCGTGAATTTCTGCAATATCAGGGACTTCACTATAACCTAAACGCCGTCCACTATTATCTCGAGACAGCTAGGCCGGCTCTGCTCTTTCTGACGAAGATGCAGGTGTCCTCCCCAGCTGATGCTTCGTATTTCTCTTACCCAAAAATACAAACTGAAACAGAAACAGAAACTTTTTATTCAATGTAGAATATAAACAGTACTTATTGAAAGTCACTTTTTTCATTTACCACTGGTTCGCAAAAATACCTCTTTCCTGAGAAGAACCAGCAAGAAACCCAGCGAGATTATTTTGTTTTCAAATAATAGCTTACAATCATGTTTAGCTTAGTACCTGATTTACGATTGCTATGACAATCGAACATCGCTCTAACGAAAAGGTAAGTCGGATTGAATTACAGACTTAAATATTCAAATGAAAAAAATGGTATGGATACGAATGAAAGTGGACGGTTTGTTACCATGTACATGTCTTATGCATCGTATTATAGAGGGTATATATAACCTATGTTATATATAACCTATGTTTCTTTTCAGCGAGAGTTGATAAATATAATGAAACCATCTCATTGTAGCAAAAAAAGCATGAGAGTAGACATAATGCTGTAGAAATGATCATGGTCATTAAATTAGAAAGAGTAATTAAAAAGTATATAAGGGCCGAATCTGAATGATAAGATGAGATATTGTATGATAAAAGAAAAGTATGGTTTGCAAGACCAGAATTAACAAAGGAATGCTTCTGTGGTTTGGTCATGTAGTACGAATGAACTAGGAAAGAGTGACAAAGCAGATTTATTTTGTAGAAGTGTAGGTCAGAGCTGGCAAAGCACAGCCTAGATGGAAGTTTATCGTTTAAATTGCCTATATTATTGAATATGGGCCAAATTAAGAGTACACTTAACCGACAAGTACATAGGCGTAAGTATATGGATGTTGATAGAGGTGTGTCAGGATTGTGTAAAAAGTTCGTAGTCTCTGCCTACACCTCTAGGTGACAGGCGTGAGTGTTTATTATTTTATGGTTATGATCACAATAATAACTGTCACTTAAATATCGCAATCTGTGTGACAGGCGTCACTTATCACCACAAGCACAAAGTATTGTGGATCGAGGCTCGCAGCTGTTGTAAAGCAAGAAGTTGGACAGGCGAGCGAAAGCAGTTGCCATATTGTAATTCTGTTTTGAGTTGGGACCAAATTATAACGAGTTTATTGATAGAATTAGGCGATACTTTGCGGAAATCCATTATAATAAGGTTTATAATTGAGCAGATGGTTGCAAATTAACCATTAATATCTTTATTTATAACGAGTTTAGTTCAACTCTTTTCGAACATACTATTAATAAATAAGAAATACTCGATTCGAAAATTGAAAGCGAATAATGCCTAGCATAGAGGTGAAACACGTGTCGTATAATCGACGTTTGTGTGACGTTTGTGTGTTTTTCTAGTGTATGGGGTAGGGTACAAAAGTACAGTTTTTTTTAAATTATTAACACAATACAGTTTACAGTTGTGGAGATAAAAGTTTAATATTGCACGCAATTAGCGAAAAATATTGCTTCGAAGAAAAAGGTATTTTATTCGGAATTTCATTTTCAAGATATTGTTACGAGCTTGAGGTTCGTGACAATAAAAATTGCCGATAAAATTACCTAAATTAACACTTTAATTTACTTTACACAAATTAAAACTAAAAACACTAATAATTAAACACACTAATTCACTTAATTCCGCTCCGAAGCTTCGCTTATGTCGCCGAGTTCAACTCTGCCCGCTCGCATCTTGCAGTGCCTACTTATATAAATTAGCAAAATATCCAGAATGTTCAAGTAAACACGCGCAAGGTACCAAGAGTTCGAGTTTTAACCTTCAAGAAGTTTATTTCTTCGGTTCGAGACTAGATGGCGCTAGTGCGCCGATTTTAGCGCGTAACACTGCCCCCTCCTAAGACATGCTCGTCCCGAGCATTATCGGTCCCATAATAATGCGCTAGGCGATCCACATGGACGATCTTAGGAGTCCCTCTTGCGCCTTTCTGTATCCGGTAGGTTACATCGTTGATCCTGGTCACAAGCCGGTAGGGGCCGTCCCATTTAGCTTGAAGCTTAGGAGATTTCCCTTTGCTGCGGACTGGATTGTGCAACCACACAAGTGAACCTTCGTCGAACCCTTTGTTGTTCATTTTGCGGTCATACCGGGTTTTCATCTTTTCAGACATTTGCTGGCCCGATTGTCTGACGTGCTCATAAACGTCATTCATTTTGTTCCGCAAGTCATTTGCATAATCGGTTATACTGCGTGGAGCATCAGGTGGTATCCCGGTGATCAGGTCTGCAGGCAGCCGTAATTCTCTTCCAAAGTTTGCGAAAGCTGGTGTCACTGCTGTACTTTCGTGAACAGCGCTTCGATATGACAACAAAAACGGTTGTATGTGCTTATCCCAATCTCGTTGCCGATTGTCTACAACTTTTGCTAGGTACCTCTCCAATGTCTGATTAAATCGTTCTACCATTCCATCAGATTGCGGGTGATAAGAAGTCGTTCTTGTTTTATGAGTACCCATAACTCGGCAAGTTTCCTGGAATATTTGAGACTCAAAATTCCTTCCTTGATCGCTGTGAATCTCTAAAGGTACACCAAAACGACAGAAGACTTCATGAACTAGCTTATCAGCAACTGTTGAAGCTTCTTGATTTGGAATAGCGAAGACTTCTGGCCACTTAGTGAAGTAATCCATCACAACCATGAAATACTTGTTACCGCTTTCACTCTCCGGAAACGGCCCCGCCACGTCAATGGCTATTCTCTCCCATGGTGCACCCACATTGTACAACTTCAATGCACCTCTACTACGAGTTTGAGGTCCCTTTACAGCCGCACAACTTGTACATTTGCGACACCAATCCTCGACATCGTTTCGACAGTGGACCCAGTAAAACCGTTCTCGGATCTTCAGTAGAGTTCGTTTAACTCCCAGATGGCCTCCTGAACAATCATTATGGTACAGCTGTAGAACATCCGGTACTTTAGCTTTAGGGACAACCATTTGCAAATGACAGCTGTCTCCCCGAACGTTTTCCCATTTACGACACAGAACTCCATCCTGAAGCAGCAAGCTGTCCCACTGGGCCCAATAGCTTTTAGTGGTCGAACTCATCGCTGAGACGTCACTGCACTTGGGCTTGGGACCACTGGCCTTTATCCATTCCAGAATCGGCTTGATGTCCGGATCTTCCTGCTGTGCATGTAGCTGTCCTTCCACTCGTTGCTGAGGTGGTCTGCCCTGAGCATCCTCACGGATACCACTTCCTTACTCTCTTGCCTAGTACAATGTTTGCATTCTTCAGGACAAGGTCTTCTTGACAATGCATCAGCGTTGCCATGAGATTTCCCGCTGCGATGTTCGATCTCAAAGTCGTATTCCTGCAGTAGTTCAATCCACCTCGCAACTTGTCCTTCTGGATTTTTAAACTACAATAGCCATTTTAGTGCAGCATGGTCAGTTCGTAAGTGAAATTTTCGTCCCAGAAGATATTTGCTAAAATGTTGCAACGACTTTACCACAGCTAGCAATTCGCGTCTTGTGACACAGTAGTTCCTTTCCGGTTTTGACAACGACTTGCTGAAGTACGCTATCACGACCTCTTGGTCACCATTACGTTGAGACAACACACCGCCAAGTCCTATATCACTTGCGTCTGTGTCAACTATAAATTCTTTGCTTGCATCAGGGTATCCCAAAATAGGTGTTTTGCGCAGACGGTTCTTGAGCTCCTGGAATGCGATATTGCAACTTTCATCCCAGCAGAAATGTCGCTTCTCCTCGGTTAGCTTGTGCAGAGGTTTGGCTATATCTGCGAAGTTCTTCACGAATCGCCGGTAATAGGAGCACAAACCCAAAAAATGCTCTAACCTACGTCTTGTCTTTTGGAACCGGCCAATCCTTTTACAGCTGCAATTTTCTCTGGATCCGTGCGGATACCTTCTTCCGACAATACATACCCCAAAAAGTTGACTTGCCGTTTGAATAGTGAACATTTCTTCGGACTCAACTTGAGGTTGGCACTCTTAATCTTCATGAGCACGTGTTCCAAGTTTTAAAGGTGTTCCTCAAACGTACGGCCCACGATGATGATGTCATCCAAGTAGACCAGACAGACATCGCCAATTAGCCCGGTAAGTACAAGTTCCATCAGCCTTTCAAACGTTGCTGGAGCATTGCACAACCCAAACGGCATTACTTTAAATTGCCACAGACCCTTTCCCGTCGAGAACGCAGTTTTCTCCTTGTCCTTAGGGTCAATTTCAACTTGCCAGTAGCCACTTTTTAGGTCCAGCGTGCTAAACCACTTTACTCCTGTAAGCATGTCCAGCGTGTCGTCAAATCTTGGCAAGGGATAGCTATCCTTCTTAGTAACGTCGTTCAGACGGCGATAGTCAACACAAAACTGCAAGCTGCCATCCTTCTTCTTTACCAGTACCACGGGTGAACACCATGAACTAGATGAAGGTTCAATAACACCATGCTTCACCATTCCCTTAATCATGGTTTCCACTTCCTTTTCACGTGCTACCGGCAATCGTCTTGGCCGCTGACGGATAGGCAACTCTTCACCTGTGTTTATTTTGTGTTGAACTAAACCAGTCTTTCCTATGTCAGCATCGTTTGATGAGAATACATCGGCGTACTCGAGTAACAACTTCTTCGCCTTGACCAATTCGTTCGGGGACAGAACACTGCGACAGTCTTCCGAAAGTGTGGTCACTCTCGTTTCTGAATCCTTGCTGGGGGTCCCACTCGATATATATTGGCACTGACGTAACCAATCCACTTCCTCACAAGTACCAACCAGTGTGCCTTTTTCTATAATCTGTTCCCGGTCGCAAAGGTTCAGCACACGTACTCCTGAGATGTCAGTGGTCCTGACCAAGGTTCGAGCTACTTTCCATGGAAGGTCATTGTTTACCCTTTCCACAAGTACACAACGGTGAGCTTGCCCAGCGTTTCGAGGAAGACTAACCGGAACAATCGTTTCCGATCTCGGCGGAAGAACAATCTTCTTAATGCTGTACACGTTCCCTGGTAACGCACCTTCCATAAAGAGTTCCTCCTGTCCACATTTCAAAACACCTTGCTTAACATCGATCTTGCAACAATTATTCCTCATAAAGTCTAAGCCTAGGGATGCAGTCGTCCATTATATCAGCCACGATGACATTATGCAGGTAGATCACGTTGCCTAGCTTCAACTCCATCTCCTTCTCTCCACGGACGTGTATACGCTGACCGGTGGCTGTTACCAAATTAAGGCGTTCTCGGTTGTATGCGGAGTCCCCAAGGAACTGACTTATAAGTTGGGAACTAACAACCGTACGAGAGGCTCCAGTGTCTAGGGTCAGCTTACACGGCATTCCGTTGATCTCGCCCTTTATGATTAGGCTGTTCCCATCATGGGTTTGTGAGATCGAGATCCTTGGGGCTCTTTTAACATCAGCCAGCACCCGCCCCGCAGTTCTGGCTTTTACTCGTTTCCCTGCCGCTGCTGGGCGGTGCTGTTGGCCGCACTACCCTCCTGAGATCGTTTAATTTCCCTTTCTAGGGTTCGCTTAGGGCAGCTGGATCGAAGATGGCCGTTTTCCCCACAGCCATAGCACCTTGGGCTGTATCCTTTGTTGCGGTCACGAACTGTAGCTGCTGCAACCTCCCTGACGCGATGGGAACGATGATCCTGCCGCACGGCTTCCACTTCCAGTGCATGGGCCAAGGCGTCCTTAAGCGTCTCGTGGTGCCCGAGCCTCACAGCAGCTCTGACTTCCAGGTCGCGGATGCCGTCAATGAATGTCTGCACCAGGTTCCCTTCAATGAGCGCAGGTACAGACCGGTATGCTTTTCGCACCAGCTTCTCCACTTCTAGAGCCCACTGCTGCAGATTTTCGTTGATGCGCTGCACACGATCTTTAAGCTGCGCACGAAAGACGTGTTCCAGGTGAGCGTCGCCATATCTCGCCTCCAATGCCTCAAGGAGTTGCTCATAAGTCACTTCCTCACCGAGAGCTTCCAGAACTGTTAAGGCCTGGTCGCGCAGGCCTAGTGTGAGAGCAGTCATGGCCTGACTTTTATTCCAGCCGTTCGCCTTCATAACAGCCTCGAACTGGATTTTGTAGGCTGACCAGGAAGAAGTCCCGTCGAATGGTGGCACCTTGAACCCACGTAGCGAAGGTGTAGTAGCTACTACGGGAGCTGTAGTTCCCTCCCCAAGTTTGAGTTCGTCAAGTGATTTCCTCATTTCAGCCATTACGTTGTCAACCCGATTGTTTACTTGGTCGATTCGGGTTTCAGCTTCCGACAGGCGGTTGTCATGTTGAGCAACCTTATCCTTCACCTCCCGTATCTCTTTTCCGAAGGTAGCGTGAAGTTCCTTCATGAGGAGCATCTGCTCTTCCTTATCGCGTTGGAGTTGCTTTTCTAAACGACGGGCCTGTTCCTCCTGCCGGCGGGCCTGTTCCTCCTGTCCGCCTCGTAGCTGCTCTTCCAAACGACGGACCTGTTCCTCCTGTCGGCCAGCCTGTTCCTCCTGCTGCTCTTTCAACAGACGGGCCTGTTCCTCTCGTCCGCGCTGCAGCTGCTCCTGTAGCATCGCCATCAGAGCACCTAAGTCAGGTGCTGCAGATGTAGGAGCTAATGACGGGCCCGCAGCCTCCGTGGCTGGCGGTTGGCCCTCCGACGTCTGCGCCGTTGCACCACCAAATCTCCGCTGGTCCGTCTCATGCTGGCGTTGACTGTGGGTACGGACACCCTCCGTTTCCTCCTTAGGTAAAATCGGCATGATTTTATCCCACTTCTGACACCAATTGTTACGAGCTTGAGGTTCGTGACAATAAAAATTGCCGATAAAATTACCTAAATTAACACTTTAATTTACTTTACACAAATTAAAACTAAAAACACTAATAATTAAACACACTAATTCACTTAATTCCGCTCCGAAGCTTCGCTTGTGTCGCCGAGTTCAACTCTGCCCGATCGCATCTTGCAGTGCCTACTTATATAAATTAGCAAAATATCCAGAATGTTCAAGTAAACACGCGCAAGGTACCGAGAGTTCGAGTTTTAACCTTCAAGAAGTTTAGTTCTTCGGTTGGAGACTAGATGGCGCTAGTGCGCCGATTTTAGCGCGTAACAATATTAAAGTAAAGTTATTTTAATATCTTGAAAATGAAATTCCGAAAAGTATCATATGATTATATTTATCAAGATAGTCCATTTTAACATATTCATTAGCATATTTAAGTTAAATTAGAGCCATTATATATGTGATGAGGTTTGTTCCCACTGCTGGGAACAAACCTCCTCACATATCTGAGAGGGTTTTAGAGCAAAAAATATCCACCGCGCTGCCTCAATACGTGTGGGCGAACTTCAGATGGTTTCGAAATATTTTTCTTTCTTATTTCTCTGACATGCAGGTTTCCTCACTACGATTTTCTTCACCTGCGAGCTCATGCGATAAACGTGCTGCCGGCGGGAATCGAACGCGGGCTGCTCGTGTACTGTGAAATTTACAGCAGCCCCTTAGCAGGGGCTACTACGGCTCATATTATTTAATATATATTTGTAAAAGCATCAGGTTACGCCAGTAACCTACAACATTAATATAATTGCCACGATAGCTTTACAGTAATCGAACTAGATTCTAATTGGAACAAATTTGCCTAGCAAGGCTGTAATTTGAAACTGTTGATTTTCTGGTAACGTTATTGAATAATTTATTAAAGGTAATATTATCTAATACTACTAGGTATAAATATAGTTAATGCGGTGTCATTAGGACATGAACGTTAAATTGCAACCATAATATCGATTTCATATTCTGTCTTCTAGAATGAATTCCAAGTTTCTTTATAAAGCTGTGCAATATGTATTTTACGTGGTAGAGCCATGCTGCAGTTATATTAGTAGTATAGTTGTAGCACGAATGGGTCGGCTCGACCGGGGAAGGACCACGCTCTCACAGACTATCGGCGTCAAATAGCAGCTTAATACTGCTGTGTTTCATATGGTGAGTGAAGAGACCCGGAGACCCTTTTTACTGGAAACGAGGCATTCCATTTAAGTCCTCATTTTACGTAACCGAGCATTTTGATTCGTAACCGAGGATAGATGTAGATGTCTATGGGCCACAGCAACCACTTTCCATCAGATGGACTGTGTGCTCGTTTGTCATTCTAACCTATAAAAAATGCGAGTATTTTGTCTAGTAAATAGTGGGTAGCACTTGTGGTTATTCTGAAAAATAGTAGATTTAGCTTATAGTTGAACATTTTCTATTTTTAACTAAAATGAACTATCTACATGATGGTAAGTGGCTAAACCAGGCTATGAACACTTACAGGCTACTTCAAACCAATAAATCTTTCGATGCGTTATCACTTCTGAGGACTAAGATTGAATACCCCACAATCTCTTTTTTAATAGAAGAGGGGGCAAACGAGCATAAAGCTCACCTGATAGTAGGTGTCGATCACCGCCTCTGAACAACTGCAACACAAGAGGAATTTCATGCCAGCCTTTTATAAAGGAGTAAGCTCATTTCTTGAAGTTCTCTGTGCGTGGTGAAGTAGTCGTGCGAGGAAAAAACTCCTAGTAATTATCATAGTAGTGGACCGCGAAGTATCCGACTATGTAATTACAGATGCTCTCTATTTACTCTTTAGACCGGATCACAGGAGTCCAACACTGCTATTTGGTATTCTAATACCAATACTTCTAAGTAGGTTAGGTGGTGGTATCTACCAAGACGGACTCTAAAGCAGAAAATGAGTTCTATCACCTATTAGTGTTAAGGGCAGTTTTAACGACAATTGATTATAATGTTTGCATCGAAACGTTGAATAAACTAGAAATTAGTGAATATAACGAATACAAAAACAAACATATAGAAATTTTTTCAAATATTAAATTTGAAACTACTATACGAGGCAAAAGATATCCCAAACAATAGTTACATTGAAAATTAATTTAAATATATTGAAAATAAAACGACGTAAACATAAATTAAACAATGTTGAAATTAATACTTTCTTAAATTCGTTATTAATTTTAACTTTACAATAATTTTGTTTACAGTTTAAACCTAATAAATGTTAATAATATTAAAAAGTGTTAAAACTAATAAGCATAATTAAAATACAATCCTACTCCGGACGGCAATATTCATTAAAAAATCTAACCAGATCACTACAGCGCTCAAGCATTTAATTTATATATCATAGCTTCATATTGACCCGAAATGTGCTGTACTTTACATCTTTCCCTGAAACATAATGATTTACGGCCTAAATAAAAGCACTTTGCTCTATAAATGAAATATTATCACAATACATCCCAGGATTTATTTCATATTGGTAAAAAATTTATGAAGTCGTTATGTTTTGATAACTGCAACGGCTCAGCAGAGAGATTTTTCTCTATTTATTTACTGCGAAAAATAATAGAACTAAAACATCTCCTAACCTTGAACACCCTCTTAGAAATTTCTTAATTAACTTTTTTTAATTTTATTTCTTACAATAAATCTATTCTATCACTACTAACACGTGCTTAAGCTTGAATATTAAATTTAATTTTAACTCAATTTTGTATATCAGTCGTGCTTATTTCTTTTCCCCAACGTTCTTAATAATCTTAGCATTGTTCATCGTCTATCGTAGGCAGTAAAATTAATCACGTCAAGGCGCTTTGTGTTATCAGCCTATTCATGATGTTCTTTAATCGCTTTCAGTATTTCAGAAAAGTTCAAGCTAAATCTTATTAACTCATCGAAGTGATACGTAATACGAACCAGAGGGAGATTTAAATTTTAATGTGGTCTTTATCAATATACGTATAGCAATTTATTGCCAAATAACGGTAGTTGTACTAAACAATGATTATTAGCTCATTATTGAATAAATATTAATTGCTATTTTTTAAATAATACTAGTTTTTATGGATTTTGTTGTGTCTATTAAATTTTTATATACAAAATCGTGTAGGTATATAAAAAGTTAATATACGCAACAAAGTTCGTAAAAACTAGTAATATTTAAATGTGTAATTTTCGCGAAAATATAAGAAATCATTACTAATTGCTAACTAACTCTTCAATTATTTTGCATAGACTGCATTAATCAGCCTGAACTTTAAGTTAAATAATATTTTATAGCTATATTAGAATAGCTTAGAATGTTAAGTTAAATAATATTTTATACCTATATTAGAATAGTTTAGAATGTTAAGTTAAATAATATTTTATAGCTATATTAGAATATTTTAGAATGTTAAGTTAAATAATATTTTAAAGCTATATTAGAATAGTTTAGAATGTTAAGTTAAATAATATTTTATAGCTATATTAGAATAGTTTAGAATGTTAAGTTAAATAATATTTTATAGATATATTAGAATAGTTTAGAATGTTAAGTTAAATAATATTTTATAGCTATATTAGAATAGTTTAGAATGTTAAGTTAAATAATATTTTATAGCTATATTAGAATAGTTTAGAATGTTAAGTTAAATAATATTTTATATCTATATTAGAATAGTTTAGAATGTTAAGTTAAATAATATTTTATAGCTATATTAGAATAGTTTAGAATGTTATTTTTTTCAACATAGATTACTATTATTCATTTTAGAAGTCAGTTATTACTTTCACATCTAGTTGGGGAAAAGATTATACTTTTGTAGTGAGAGTGTGAGAGAATCCAGTACGCTTCACCTGTAAGTGTCGTGCGTGTTATAAGTGGCGATAGATAAAGGGAACCTGAGACAGGAGATGGGCAGCAGCATTTTTCGTATAACCGTTATGTAGTTATATCATATGTATACAAGAAGTCAGGAAATTACAGTTTTTTTATTTTAGACTTTATTAGGAAGACCTCCTATTGCACGATATGGGGTAGTGGATATTCTTATAACTCCACTACGGCCGTTTCCACACGGGGGGCAGTAAGTGATGGATTAAGAGATACTCTAATTCTTCTTCTTTCTTTTGCACGTAGTTGTTAGGTATGGAAGATACTTATTGTACCCCAAAACATAGCATCGTTGTCAAGCTCGGCAGGCGGGTTGACAACAATATTGAGTTGTTACCAGAAAAATACCTCTAAGTTTCTTACTGTTTTTTTCCAAAACTGTGTTTTTTTCCGAACCAGTGGTAAAAGTAAAAATATGACTTTCATTAGAAACACTCTTAATCTATATTCAAAAAAAATGATTTTATGCTATAGTAGCACCATTCATCTCCTGTTCCATTTCCCTCCATCAGTTCAGAAGATAACTACACACTACAAAATTATTATTAACAATAACTACGAAAGGTAACAAAGTGAATCGCAGAATAAATTTGAGTTTCCAATTTCGATTAAAACTGCAGTTTCAATGAAAATTTTCGCAGCACAAGCCGGTTGCCGTAGTTAATGGTCATTTATTGTGAAACAAAAAAGCTTTTTAAGTAATGATTGAACTGCCTTAATTCAATGAAGCATTTGTAACAGTTTAAAATTTAAATGGCTATTTAGCAATTCGTTTAGTGTGTTTTACTCTTGTTATACATTTTATATGTTATGTTATAGCTACGCTGCAGCTATACTAGCTGAGCTTTTAACTATATATGAGATATTCCATCTTAGCTCTCAAAGGTGACAGCTCAACTGCATTTGATTCGTTACTGGGGCTAAATGTAGATATCTATGGGGCCCAGCATCCACTTACCATCAGTTAGACTGTGTGCTCGTTTGTCACCCTTATTCTATAATAAAAAGTGACTACCCAGCCAACGGACAACTGCAACTAACTTTAAACAAATAAGTCTCGGAGGTTTAGAACCTTAATTAAACTGGATTTCTTTCTCTTTAAACCAGCAACTCTGCACTGTAGCTATTGCTGTTTAGTGGCAAAAATAGGTTGCGTCGTTAGAAACTAAGAGGTACTTATTTACAGGAAAGGAATCGTATCACCATAGGCCTCAGCCTCTTAACGAGTTTCCTCCCCCCGAACGGATACGCGCCTTAACGTAGAATTGCTTCGGGCTTAGTAGCCATGACTTGGTCACCCGCGGCGAACCAAGAGGAACCCACACGGCTGGCCCGAGGGGAAGGGCCGTCCCGAGGTCGCCTCTCCGCATGGGCTTGGCGAACCCACTTCAGATACATATATGTATGTTGATGATGGACTGCGGCGGAAGCGGTTTCCTTTTCCCCTGCCACTGCATCCGAAGTGGAGTCGCGGTGGAAGAGGATTGTCTGTCTGGCTGGATTGTCACTCTATCCTCCGTGACTTGCGAGCCGAGCTCCGGGAAGATAGGATCGTTGATATTGCGAGGCATCGCTCTCCCTTCCTAGTTTGCGGCGGAGTCATGAGACTAGTTCCGCCGCTGGGATCAGTAAGGCTAGTTAGTGCTTCTGAGTGCCCGTTTTTCCGAGGCCCATGGCCTTGGCGACTCAAACATAGTGGCGTCCGTTGCACAGGTGAAGCCGCGGAGGAAAGCGAGCCATTTGTTCTGATGCGCCTTACCTGAAAATGAGTGGAGTGGCCTCCATGCGCCTTCGCGTCGCACACATCGCACACATCGGTGGACTCACCGGTAGGCCACCGATGTGTGCCAAAACATACCCATGGCCCTGCCAATATGCTACAAAGGTAGGACACCATAGGGTTTTAGTTAGTACGACTCCGACGTAATATGCGTAGGTATTTCCCCATGTAAAAAAGGCCCCACCCATTGCCTCATAAAACTATATTAGTCATAGTAGTCACGCTTAACAGGCAGGCTTTAAACGGCAGGAGTTTATTATTTCGAGTTTTTATCAGGAAAACCAGGATAATGTGCTTGTAACCAAAATCATACTACTCGGTAAATTAATTTAAATTGCTTTACTGTACCATCTGGTTCCCAAGATCCCGAGAAAATTGGACAGCTGTTATAATATACTGCGTCAATAACTTGTAGCACCCACCTGCTGTCAACTCATTTTGGTTATGTCGCAACACTACTAGAGAGCTTCTGCTTGTGAAACTGACATATAAATATTGGCAATAATCTTGTTCTGATAGAAAGGGCACATGTGATTTATTTTTTGATAATACGTCTCGCGACATTTATTCGGAACATGATGATTACGTAAACACGGATCCTCGTAAACAAGGTTTAACAAGTTATTACTTTATAAATTACATTGCTTTAATTTATTTAAAATGACTTACGTGGTAGAGACACGCAGCAGTTTTACAATGGTTGCAGTACGAATGGGTCGTCTCGACGAGGGTAGGATCACGCTCTCATAGAGTACCTGACAAACAGCTGCTTAATATTGCTCTGTTTATTATACTAACTCATCGATCACTAATAAAGTTTTTTATTAGTGATCGATGTACTAACTACAGAGAATTGTAAGACCCGTTTCACTGGAAACAAGACATTTTATCGTAGTCATCAGATCAAACAACGCGTCTATGGAGCATTCATTTACCGTCAGCTAGACTCTGTGCTCGTTTGTCATAGTTATCTTATAAATAATAATATAAGATTTGGTTAGTAGCTTGTAACAGTAATTGTATGCTACATGCATTTGACAGTCTTATTATCATATTAGGTATTTACTTATGAAATAGTCATTTTTATGAAATAAGTTAACGTAAGTTTTTTTTATATTAGTTGTTTTTCTTATACAAAGTAATCACGTATGCAATCATGCATTTATGCATCTTTGCCAACGCATTGAGGCAACAAATGGTTCTAAGGCATTTTGTACTGCCTCTCGGGAATTGAATATTTTTTCCGCCAAAAAGATATCCAAAAAAAAAAAAGAATTATGTAGGCGCAGGGTCTGGTGAGTACGGTGAATGACGGAGAGCTTCCGACCCCAAGTTGTGTAACTTGAAGACCGTCTGTTGCAGCAGTATGAGGTCGCGCGATGTCGTGGCGGAGCCGCGGGAACGAGCGATTAACTAAAGCTGGTTACAGACGTACAAGCTTCTATGGGTAAGTTTTCGTTTAGGCATTGTTTACGTGCTTAATCCAACTAACTTTCTGAGTGCTTGCGAATGTCAAACTGAATCTATTTTTTGACATAGGCTCTTCTATTGAGGCAATGTAAGGCCTTCCCTAACATTGCACCAACAGAAGAGATATTTGTCATAGTTTCCACGCTTATAAGGCGGGTATGCAACCGCAATTTCTTTCGTTAAGAGGATATTGCTATCAATCTTCTGCTGTTTTCGACACCCACGTGACAGTATTGGGAAGTGTATATTTTTACACCACCTCTACATAGCAAATGTACATATATGCCTACACATAATAAAAAAAAATATTGCTTTTTCACGGACAGCTGACCACTGATTCACGCTTCTATGTATTACACAGTGAGTCCATTGCATGTATTGATCTTTTGCAAACTTTACGTCGTAACTTAACGTAATTTTATAACTAAATTAAATGTCCAAATTGTCTGCCTTCAGCACGAATACAGCCTCTGCATCGCTTCAAAAAAGATCTTTTCACTAATCGTGCGTATCTCCTTGAGTGTATTTCCTTTGCTGTTTCAGCTATATTTTGCGGCGTAGTTCGGATAGATTTTGTGTTGGTTTCAAATACACTTTTTTTATGCAGCTCCAGTAAAAGAAGTCAAGTTAGGTCCGGAGAACGAGGAGGAGGGGCCAGTAAAATTACAGATTGTGAGTCATTCCATCTTATTATTTAGAGGTAAAAACGCATGTAGACGTCTTTATTTGAAGTTGGTTGCATGCAATGGACCACCATAGCCACTTACTATCAGCTTGGCTGCAAGATCGTTTTTCACTTCAATTTGATAAAAAAGTTCATTTAGAACAGCAAACAAAGGTGATTAAAGCGCTCTTTGCGCTAGTGGATGTTTTATTTTACATTCATCTGAATGTTGCATTCAACTTAGCACAGAGCTGTGGCCGCGTCGATTTTAACATTTCAAAAGCTCTTGCGGATTGTACCGGTGTAATTCACTTAATGCATTGTGTAGTGTAGAGAGTTAAATGCATTACATCGCGACAACCCGGGTCATAAAATAGTATTTTATAGATTTACCTTTCAAAATTTTAAATATTTTTTTTTTGAAAAAATGTTAATCGTGAAGGAAATATTTGTACCCGTTTTTTAAACATATTGCGCTCAAGGAGAAGTGGTTGATTTGGAATAGTTAAAGCTTATATGGAGAATTGATATATAATATGTGTTACACTTACAATAATAATAATAATAATAAATTTATGTATTTTTGTATTTATTTTATTTTATTGATATGTATGTATATTTATCGTTTCATTTTAGTTTATAATTATATATTTTTATAACCCAACCAGATGAGAAAACTGTGTAGATACCCTAAATAATAATAAAAATATTAATAAAGAGGGTCCTCGAGCTGTACAAGATTGACTGTACAGTTCGAGACTTCCTCGAGCAGTGTATGGGGCAGTGGAGTACGATCCTCTGTCATCTAGGCGAGCGGATGACGGCTGCGGAAAGCCGCATAAGGATAAGAATGGTTATATTTCAGGGCGATTGTCTGAGTCCAATCTGGTTCGGGCTCTCTTTGAACCCTCTCAGTACTTTACTGGAGGGCTCTGGGAGGGGATTTCAGCTTCGGAAAGGAGGTACAAAAGTGACCCACCTTTTCTATATGGATGACCTCAAATTATTCGCCTCCAGTCGCTCCCATCTTATGGCAATTGCTAAACATCACTTGTGAATTTAGCAATTCTATTAGAATGGAGCTGGGGAGGGATAAGTGTGCGGTCCTCCATGTTGAAAGGGGAAGGGTTGCTAACTCTGAGGGCATAGACTTATCTATGCCCGTCAACTTAAGGGTCCTCCGAGGCTGAAACATACCGATACCTGGGTATGTCACAGAACATCGGTATCGATGAGGCTGGTATGAAACAGTCAGTTTGCGACATGTTTTATGCACGCTTGACCAAAGTGCTTAACAGCATTTTGTCCAGTGTGAATAAGGCACATGCATATAACGGTTGGGTCATGTCAGTCCTCAAGTATACATTTGGCATGCTCAGGTGGAGTCAGACTGAAATTAACGCCCTGGATAGAAAAGTCCGCACTACAATGACGTCCCATAGGATGCATCATCCGGGATCGTCGGTATTGAGGCTGTACTTGCCACGATAGCATGGTGGGCGTGGCATCCTGAGCGCGCTCACCATGCATAATCGCGAAGTGTGCAGCCTCCGTCATTACTTCCTGGCGAGATCGGATGGTCCATTCTATAATGACGTGATTTCTAGTAATAAAGGATTTACCCCTCTATCCTTAGCCAACGAGCAATGGCAAGACCCGGCAGTACAGAGCATTTCCGACCAGGAGACCGTATGGAAGGAGAAGGAGCTCCACGGGAGGTACTACAGGGCTCTACATGAGCCTCACGTAGATACAGCCACCTCCCTCAACTGGCTACGTTTCGGTGACCTCTTCGGGGAAACCGAGGGTTTTGTCTGTGCAATACAGGATCAGGTTATTAAGATCTGGTTGGATCTTATTTATTTATGTAGTTTTTTATTTGTTTTATTTTATTTATATTTATGTATCTTTTCATTTTAATTTATAATTATATATTTATAGAACCCAACCAGGTGAGAAAATTATATAGATACACCAATAATAATAATAGCAAAAGGGCTAATCCCAGTCAGCCTCTCGGGTCATATGAGGCAGCTGGGACTACGTGGCGGACCGCTCCAGGCTCAAATGCAGAAGGCGGTGTTCCTCGATACCGCCCGCATCGTCCGCCGGTTTCTTTCCCTTTCCCCCTAACCCTCGGCCGTTTGGTCTCCCCTGCCGAGGGCCTCCATCTGGTTGGGCTTTTATTTATTTATGTATTTTTATATTTACTTTATGTTATTGATATTTATGTATATTTATCTTTTCATTTTCATTTACAATTATATATTTATAGAACCCAACCAGATGAGAAAACTATATTGATACCCCCCATAATAATAATAAAATAAATTAATTTTCACAATAACTATATTATCAACGTTAGACATAATCATATCATCTGATGGTTGTCGACATATATTTATATATTATTATGTAATTGAAAGCATAGATAATACGATTACATATATACTGATGGTTTAGCGTGAAATACATCGTGCTTCATATACGTAAGTATTACGATCGAACTTCGGCCACTGGGCAACTACTAGCATTTTTTAAATAAAGTAAAATGATTCGAGTGAAATGAAAAAAGACATTTTGTCTTATCCACATGTGCACTCCAAGATTAAATTATGCATACTTGAGCGGCACGTACATTTTCTGAAAATCAGAGTATTCGTCGGTACACTCAGTATACTCGTCATTTGCAATCCGAATAATTCTAACGTTTATTTAATTTAGATTCCAGACTTTAATTAGAAAGCGTATTTGTTTGTTAACAAGGGCCTATCCAAATATTGAATGTTAAATAAAAAGAAGATATAAAGTGGCTAGACGGTTGTTTACTTGCTTCAATTTACCTCTGAATAGATATTATTAGATATACATTAAAGTAAATGTCAGATAAATGTCGAGTAAATATCAAGCGGCTTCCTCGTAATAGCAAACACAGTTTTGGATGACTCTCCAGTAAATAGAGTAACGACCTGATGGAACGCGAAGGCAGTCGATGGATGCACAATGCTGAGAACCGTACGTTTTGACTGCCTTGTTGGTCTAGTGGTTGTAAACGCGGTTGCTAATCATGAGGGCCTGGGTTCGAATCCCGGGTTGGGTAAAATCATTTATTGAGATTTCTGTAAATAAATTCTCAATAGCAGCCCGGAGTCAGAAAGTTGACGGTGTTTCATTCCAGTGCCTCGGTAAGCACGTAAATCTGTAAATCCAGCATCTGAGAGAGATCAGGCGCAATTCCTCTCTAGTCATGTCGAATTAACGAATTACACTTGGGTACTATTATCCTGTCTTTTAAAATTGTACTGACCGCCTTGACTGAAATTTAGTCAGGAGGACATTACTGTGGTAATCCTAAGACTACAGAGAGAGTAGTAGAAGGTTAGTGAAGGGACAAAGGAACTATCGTTATTTATATGTATATTTTCAAAATTAGACCTCATTCGTGATATCACTCTTATTGTAACAAATTCTTTGATAAAAACATGTCATTATTAATTGAAATAACAGCCTACATACGTCTGACTATTAAACATAGGTCTCTTCTTCTATTACTACTAATCCTTCGATTCACTATGTCTTGGCACCTTGGCACCAATAAGCATCCTCGATTAAAAATCCAAATGCAGATGCGTTGTCACCCCTGAGCACTAGTAAAAAGGGTTTCCGTTAGTCTTCAGTGCAGAATGGAAAAATGTTTTGTTGTCAGATGAAAGCAGAATTGCTTTAAGAGGTCACTATAGACGCCTGCGTGTGTATCGATCCCCAAACGAGAGGTTTGCTCCATGTGCAATTGTGAAAACGGTGAGATATCAAGGAGGCTCAATTGTGGGAAGGGAAGGCATCAGTTACGAGGCCCGTTCCGACCTCTTCATCTCAGAAAGAGGTGCTATAAATGCTCATAGGTACGCTGAAGAGGTGCTGCAAGAACAGGTCATTCATTTTGCCTCTTTTATTGCCAACATTTTTCTTTTGATGCATGAAAATGCTAGAACTTATAGTGCCCGGAGTTTTACTGAATACCTGAATGAGGTTGGAATTCAACCATAATCTGCATGCAGTCAGGACCTCAACCCAATAGAACATATATTGGACAATATCAAAAGACGCATTAGAGCCAGGATACCAGCTCCGGCAAGAGTTGAAAGCAGCTGTAGTAGAGAAATGGCACAACATTCATCAATCTGATATCCAGGATATTATGGATGGGCTACTAAACCAGTTGCAAGAACTCATTAGAGCCAGGGGAGGAAACACTCATTATAAAATTGAAAGAATGAAATATGGTTCCATCAAAAATTGTTTTCTCTTTTCAGTACTGTACTGTATGTAAAAAAACGCTTTTTTTCCGTTTATTCAATTTTTCATACATTTTATCATTTATTGTTTTGTTTAAAGTACCCCTAAAACACAAAAACAAAAATAAGATTTATTTTGAGCAATTTTTCTAAATAATTAAAAAAGGGTGGTGGGCGGTTAATTGTGCCTGTAAGTATAAATTAAATAAGTATATACTACATATAAATTTAGAGCTTGGACTTAGAATCTAATGGCGTAATTTTGATTAATAATTTAAAATCTAAGGCTCTGATAAATTTCATTTATTAATGTAGCTATTTAAACCACGTATGTTAAAATTAGGTTTCAATATTCCTTAGTTTTTTATATATGATAGAATAACTAACGAGCAAACAGTCCACCTGATGATAAGTGGTTGCTGCGGCCCATAGACATTTACGTCTATTCTCGATAACGAATCAAAATGCAGATGCGTTGTCACCCGTTAGGACTAAGATGGAATGCCTCGTTTCTACTAAAAAGGGTCTCCGGTTCTCTACACTCATCATACGAAACACAGCAGCATTAAGCCACTATTTTACGCTAGTATTCTATGAGAGCGTGGCCATTCACCAATCGAGCCGACCACAGAAGTCGTATTTTATGCCGATATAAGTACAAACAACAAGTATTTTTAATAAAAAGTAAAGACCCTACAAACCCAACGAATAATTAAAAAGGATAAAATGATTTCATATTCTAAAGTCGTCGTTTAATTTTTATTAAAAGTCTAATTATGTGCTCCAAACACGATTACTTAAATTGCAACTTATTAGTGTACAAGTATACTTGTCCTAAATTACTTACGAATTTCTTCTTCAAAGTTTTAATGACTTTTCCAAACAAAGTATCGCATGAATACTTTCAATTTGTGAAAGTTCTTAAGAGCTCAAATTGCTGCCATAAAATGATGAACAAATTAGTACAGCAATAATATTTTTTTCTATCAGAGTCCAGAAAAAATTTTCCTATGTCTCTTGCACACTGTATTAAATTAGAATCAATATTTATGTTCTGCCAACATTCTTAAATTATGGAATAGAGCAACCACGCTGCCATGTTATAATTGTAGCATGAATGGGTCGTCTCGACCGGGGATGGAGCACGCTCTCAAATGGGTGGTCTTCATTATTGCACTTGTGAATGTGCTGTGATGATGATGATGAAAATTATTTTTTAGGTAATCATTTGTCAAATAACCATTACATTTAATTAAAACAAAAAATACGTGTGGCACTCGGTGACTGCCGCGGTAAAGCTATTGCATAGCATTTTTTATCAACTTATGGAATTATAATTATTTATTTATTTTTTATAGGATAGGGTGACAAACGAGCACACAGTCCACCTGATGGTAAGTGGTTGCTGTGGCCCATAGACATCTACATCTATCCTCGATTACGAATCAAAATGCAGATGCGTTGTCACCCGTGAGGACTAAGATGGAATGCCTCGTTTCCAGTAAAAAGGGTCTCCGGTTCTCTGCACTCACCATACGAAATACAGCAGCATTAAGCTACTATTTCACGCTGGTGTTCTGTGAGAGCGTGGTCCTTCCCCGGTCGAGCCGACCCATTCGTGCTACAACTATACTACTAATATAACTGCAGCATGGCTCTACCATTATATTATATGATATTAAATCAAGTTACACTTTTTAAGCGTGGTGACCGATAAGGAAACAATTTTTTTCTCTTATTGAATAAATGAGAAGTTAATATAGTTTAAAATATTTTTAATATCTTGCAATACATGTAGGTTATTCAGGAATTTTTATCATTGAGTTAGCAGGTAGTGTACACGCATACGTCTAGTCGTACGCACACAAACACCATGCCGAAGTCTGCCGAGTGCTGAAGTCTGCCGAACTGAAACGACATTAGACGATGCACGGTTTTTTTTTCGTTACGGAATTTCTGGATTCGGTCCCCGCGCTCAAGGCCCGCGATAGAAGCTATGCAATAGCTTAAAAAAATATGCAAATAAAAATCACCTGCAGATCATTTAGAGGCATAATTTATTAGCATTATTTTGCAGTTAAGATTTTAGTAACCATAAAACGCGCAGCCCACGTGATACAAAGTGGCGATTCAGCTCATAGACATCTGGTAACAAACAGCTGGTAAGACGGATTGGCAACCGCAGATTTTAATTAGGTTGAGTTGTTATCAGAAATATGTTGCTACTTCTCACCTGTTGCTGTTTCCCTCTGTCACCTTTTACGACACTCACGGCAATACAAGCGATAGTAAATACTCTACAGATACCAATATATGGCGAAATGGTTATTGCATTTCATGTATTGTATTTAGGATTAATTGTACGAGTTTTTTGAAGTGAAAACTTCTTTAACGGCCTTGGACACTTTTTCTGTAATGGGTAAAAATTATTAAACTCGCGTCGGGTCACGTGACCCTGATCGAAAATGGGTAAGACGGACAGCGTAAGAGCACAGAATAAATAATAGGTAGGAGGGGAAGTATCCCCCCTCTCTTTCTACTGCGCGGCGGCCTGCTGTTTCGTTTAGGCGGCGCAAGGCGCTTGCGCGAATGTACCTTATACAAATTGTTATGTTTGTGTACGATAGCACAACAAATACATAAATATTGTATTCTACTACATAAATTATAGTACTTTTATACTGATAATTAAAGCAATTCATGCAAATTATTCCCTAACCATTGCAAAATATCAAAAATGCACAACGTTAATATTCAAGTTTTCACTTCGGCCGGCACTCCCGGAGTGCAACCCGTCGTTTTTTTTTTCTAATTTATTTCTTCTTCTTTAAGTATAAGCATACCTATATCAATGAAATAATAAGTTTTTAGTGCAAATTTGTTAATAAATGGCCAAATATTTTTTTTTCTTTTGTTTCTTTCAATTCGAGGACATCTGAAGCTTTATGCGTGGTAGAACCACCCGGCAGCTATATTATTTTTACAGCACAAATAGATTGGCTCGACCGTGGTGCGACCAAGCCCTCACAGAATACCAGCGTAAAACAGCAGCTTAATTCTGCTGTATTTCGTATGGTGAATGTAAAGATCCGGAGAGCCTTTTTTATTGGAAACTCGCCATTCCATCTTAATTCTCACTGGTGACAACTCATCTGCATTTTAATTCTTATCTGACGATTAATGCAGATGTCTAAAAGCTACAGTTACTAATTACTTAGTTAGACTGTGTGTTTAATTGACACCTTATTCTATTAAAAAGATTTTCAAACAATGAAGGTTAAATAGATCATATTTACATTCTGAAAACTAATCAGAAATATTTCTCAGTCTGTATTTATACTAGTTGTAGAGCCAAAGACTTTCTTTATTCTTCGGGATATATTTCGTAGCAGACGTTACATGACATAATTCCTTTCTCTTCCTTCTACAAACAAACAACAAAACGCTCACTCCACCCTTTTGTTGTAGACATTTCACGCACTCGTATGAAACGGTTTACTTCGTTCGAGTATAGCAATGTATTTGAATAATTTGCCAACATTTGTCTTTCCTTACGATTAAAATATGGATCTTGAAGTCAGGAATCGGGTCGTGATTTTCTTAAGCTAAGTCTGTGCTTTACTAACTTCGGCAAGCTCATCACTTACCATAAGATTTGATAATAATCAAGCACTGGGTTATAAAAGAAAAAAAACTTAGTAAAAGTAACTGTATAATATCAGGGGTATATCAGGGTATATCAAGTTTGTCACTAAACTATTTTTTCAGATTTTATTGCGTTCATATTTAACTTCTTTTTAAATTCCGATCTGCTTACGACAAAATAATCAAATTAAATTTTAAGCTCGTTCTATGTAGGTGGGATCAAAAAAATTAAAGTAAAGTAAAAGTAAAATATACTTTATTGTACACCAAGGAACATATTACATTATTTATATATTTAAAGGGACATTGGTACAACAGGCGGCCTTATCGCTAAGACAGCGATCTCTTCCAGGCAACCTTAGGGCAGAGGATACTATTTTAAAAGATAGCGGAAGGGGTGTACAGAATATGATAAAGAAAGATAAATAGAAGAACATAAATGATTAAAGAAAAAAAAGAAGAAAAAAAATGAATGACGACAGGTAGTAACTTAAGAGGAAAGGTAATAAAGTTTTAATTTATTTTTAAATATAGGAAGAGATTTAGATTTTTTGATATGTAAGGGGAGAGAATTCCATAGTCGTATAGCGGTAACCGTAAAAGAATTAGAGTAGAAGGAAGAGGAATGTCTAGGGGTACTTAGAAGGAGATTATTTTGAGATCGTAAACTACTTAAATATATAAATCGGTCTTTCAAATAAGAAGGAGTGGTCGGATTGAACAGAATGCAGTAAAGAAGATGAAGAATGTGAGTATTCCTGCGAAGACGAATCGGGAGCCACTTGAGCTTATGGCGGAATTCGGATATGTGGTCATACTTTCGTAACCCAAATATAAACCTTATGCAATAATTTTGAAGCCGCTCAAGTTTATTAAGTTGCTCGTATGTTAGGTCAAGATAACAAGTGTCCGCGTAGTCAAGGATCGGTAAAAGAAGAGACTGAGCCAGCGCAACTTTAGTAGGAATGGGGAGAACATTGCGTAATCTTCGAAGTGAACCAACTGCGGCAAACATTTTTTTACTTATTTCACTAACTTGCGGTCCCCAAGACAAAGTCTGATCGAACATAATACCTAAATTCTTAACTTTGTCACTGTATGGGATAAGTGTCCCATCGAATATGATTGGCGGGAGCAGCGACAAAGTTAACCGAGAGATTAATTTCGAACTCCCAATAATAATGGCTTGAGTCTTCAATGGATTAACTTTAAGCCCAAATGAATTACACCAATGAGAAATACGAATAAGATCTTCATTAATTAATCTAATTGTATTGGGGAGATCCGCAATCTTACATTGAGAGTAGATTTGTAAATCGTCTGCATATAGGTGGTAAAGAGAAGTTATGTGGGAACAGATCGAATTGATGAAGATAGAGAACAATAGAGGAGACAACACGCCACCTTGTGGGATGCCAGCTTTGACAGCAGACCAGTCAGAAAACGTGTCTTGAATTTGTACACGTTGCCGGCGCCCTTGCAAGTAACTATGAAACCAACCAATTACTTCAGGAGATATGTTAAGAGAACTTAGGACAGCGAGTAAAACATCAAAGTCTACAGTATTGAAGGCATTACTAAAGTCAAGCAATGTCAATACTGTAACCTGCTGACTATCCATGCCCAGGCGAATATCATCAGTGATTCTAACCAAAGCCGTAGTCGTACTATGACCGGGACGGGAAACCAGATTGGAATGAATTTAAAAGGTTATGATTGGACAGGAATTTGCTCAGCTGCCCGGAGTGCAACCCGTCTTTTTTTATAGGAGAGGCGGGCAAACGAGCATACGGCTCACTTGATGGTAAGTAATTACCGCCGCATATGAACAACTGCAATACCAGGGGTATTGAAGATGCGTTGCCAGCCTTTTAAAAAGAAGTAGGCTCTTTTCTTGATGGTCCCTAAGTCGTATCGGTCCAGAAAAATCTCTGGTGGTAGTCGATTCCACAAGGAAGTTGTGCGAGGAAGAAAACTTCTTTTAAATCGCACGGTGGGGGACAGCCAGTCATCAAGATGGTATGGATGGTATCGTGAGTTTTGTCGCGATGTGCGATGATGAAATTGTGCGGCTGGAATTAGTCCGAACAATTCCTCAGAGGACTCCCCGTGGTAGATGCAATAAAATACGCTAAGAGATGCAACATCTCTTCGCAATGCCAGAGTCAAGTCGATCGGAAAGAGCTTGGTCGCCGACGATTCGAACAGCTCTGCGCTGGATGCGATCAAATGAAAGTAGCTGGCACTGGGGAGCCCCGACCCAGGAGAGTATTGATTTTTTGGATATAAAGTTTAAGTTACTAAAAGTTACAGCCTATGCACGTCCCACTGCTGGGCACAGGCCTCCTCTCATTTCTGAGAGGGTCTTAAAGTAAGAAAATATCCATCGCGCTGCCCGTATGTTTATTGGCGAACTTCACACGTCCTCGACGTATTTTTTTTACTTCTCAGACATGAAGTTTTTCTCACGAAGTTTTCATTCACCGTTGAGCACGTGATAAATCAGCACTTAAAATTGCAATTAACAATTTCATTGGTGTAGGTAGGGGCCGAGCCCGGGTTGCTCTAGTACTGTGAAATTTTTTCAGCGAAAGCTGAGCTACCACGACTTTGTTAGATCACGTGTCTTCTGTGATATATCATCAAATAATATGTGATATAGCTGCAGGACCTATGTATCGACGGACAGTAATACGCTATTACAGAATACCAACGTAAAGTATCAGCATATTATCGTTTTTTAGTGTAAGCGAACAGATACGGCGACCCTTTCTAGTAGTATTTTTTTTAATATAATAACGGTGATAAATAAGGACACAGTCACCTGTTGGATGCTGTGGCCCATAGACTATCTACATGTAACCTCGAGTTGTTACCCCTGAGGACTATAAGCGCGCTAAAACTGTTATATAACAGTACGAATGGATCTTCGGGATGGGACGACACGTTCACAGAATACAGGTACCTACGCAAAATAAGAGTGCATTGTTTCGTAGTGAGAGCTACGAAAACCGGCAATCCTATTTAATAATAACTAGAGATCCCATATTAGTCCTCAGTAGTGTCTGTCGGCGACGGCGTTCACTTACTGAATAAAATGAACTGTATGCTCATTCGAAATCCATAATACAAAAAGAATATATCAGTATAAAAAAAAAAAACACATGCAACAACAACACGCATTTGGGGAACCTTGCCCTAAACCCTCTCAAAATATCAGTATACTTCGTATAAATAAAAATCAGATAATCGTCAATTAAAATTTATAAATAACTCAAAACTTAATAGACTTTAAAAATTCAAACAAATACGTATAAATAATGGTGTCAAAAATATCTGAATTTTATATTATTTATTTGATTTAATACCAATAATAATGTAATGTAAGTAATACAAAGTGTGGTATTAGCTCATTAAGTTTTTTTTAGATTGGTATACCGCCAACAAATTTTATATGTGGTAGAGCCATGTTGCATTATTACGGTTATAGCATGAACGACTAGGCTCGACCGGGGAAAGACCACGCTCTCACAAAAAACCAGCGTGAAATTGTTGCTTAATGCTGCTGTGTTTCATAATATGGTGAGTAAAAAGATCCGGAGACCCTTTTTACTGGAAATGAGGTATTCCGTCTTATTTCGCCGGGCTTACAATGTATCTGCATATTAATTTTTAACTGAGGATAGACGTAGATGTATATGGGTCACAGTTAATCACTGACTATCAGATGGACTACGTGCTCGATTGTCACCCGTATTTTATACAAAATAAAAATAAAATTAGAAAAAACGTCATCCTTTTACATTCTGTAGGTGAAACAGGAGAGTAAATAATAATAAACCTTGAAGTGATTATTCCAAGCTGTATCTAAACCATGGAGTGTAGAGTTATCTAAACAAAGAGTTTTATTATTAATTGTACAAGCTGTGTTTTAATTACTAAGCAATACTTTCGAAAAAAAATTCACAGGAATCCATACTGGTTTACTACAGAACAAAGGTTTTCTTCGAAAGTGTTACAGTGGAAAAATGATTTTAATAAGAATTGTTTATCTATATTAAAAAAAAATCTCCGTGACGCAGTGGCTTAGCAATGAAATGCAGCTCTAAGTGCAGCGGGTTTGGGTCCTGTCCTGGAACAAATGCAGATATTAACGTGTAGATAGCAAGGTTATATGGTAGGTTAGCAAGAGTAGTTAATTTTTGGCTGTTATCTGAAAGATAATGCAATCCGTCTCCCGTACATTTGATGAAATTTTCGTCTGTCGTTTCTCACAGCACCCACGGGATAATATTTTTTTCTCTAACGCTGCCACTTCACGGTAAAAACACCAAAAGTATACTGTGGAAAGTTCCTTCTTATAAAGCAATCTACGAGTATGGGGTATCTATTTGTTCAGCAGTATACGTTTGATGGGCATTAATAAATGACTCATTTATATTAAATAAATTAATGAATGATTTTACTTTATTCATTTAAAATACATAAACATACTGTTAGTGTAAAATAAAGAATTGAATTAAAACTGAAAATTCTATAAAAAAATAATAACAACGCATAATTTTCAGTTTTATCATAAAAAATATTATGTCAGGAGCCTAGAAGGCTGAAAAAATTATAAAATAATACACGCTTATAAAATAAATATCTTGGGGGTTTTAACAAGTTTTTTTTAAATATTTTTTTTAATTTAATATTTGTTCTGCCTATGCTTTGGTCGCAAGAGGAACGTACCGCCGCCGTGATTGATTCCGTAATATACGTTTGATTAAATGTATGATTTGTAATATATCTTACTTGTGTAGTAGAAGATTATCAAAAGCTATTTCGTAAATTAAGTTACCACCACAACTTGTGTGATAAAGGCAGTCCTAAACAAATGTTTTGCTAAATTATGCCGAAACTTTCTCTATTTTACTTCAATATTTATCCAATACCTTTCGGGAATACCTCAAAGGTTTTGGATAAATATTGCTTGACGAAGTCTTAAGTTGCTGACAAATAATAAGCGAGGGGCTCGGAAATTAACCGTGTAGTAGTCACGTAAAATAATCCATAATGATTTCTTACGTTTAGGTGAACACCTTATACTACATACATTTAAATAAAAAAAATAATTTACGCGGTAAAAACCGAAGAAACTAGCTTTTCCGGTTGTTATCGCGTATATTAACTTATTTTAATATTCCTGATCTTTTGAGTAATTTATAAAGTCGGGGGGGGGGAATGACGACGTCTCAATGTCACATTTAACAGCTACCTTCAAACCTTCAGTTTAAAACTATTAAGTGTTGTCTGATCTACACAAAATGAGCTTATGTTACTTTGAAGTCTTGCAGTTGTGTCCTTAGTCTCCTCCGTGACTTGAAACGTTGGGAATCACCTATATTATACAGTTAATAGTTAATAATAATATAGTATAGTTAATATATTACTACTGTTGCCTATCCGCAACCCAGTTAGCACCAGTTAAACAATGAATAAAGTTTTTACTGCTTATATTTAATTCTTCATAAGATTAAATTTAAGCGGTTTTAGGAGCTAAGCAGTAAAATTAAGAAGGATACAATAGATACGTCTTAGTGTAGAGCTAGAAATTCTTTTGCCTTCTTCTGCTTGTGTATTAATTTATACAGAATAAGGGTAACAAACGAGCACACAATCCACCTGATGGTAAGTGGATGCTGTGGCCCATAGACATCTACATTTCAAAACTTAGATGCGTTGTCACTCATAAGGTGTAGTGTTATGCTACTTACATATCATTTTACACTATTTTAAATTTATTTTTCCATTCTGTTTTTGATTATCTGCATTCACCTCAAAACTGGATATTTTGCATCACCTTTATTTCCATAGGATCCTGTAACGTTTTTAAACCATAAGAACACAATAACAAATCATTTTCACTTCGTATTTTCACGCTATCAGCACTATTTAAATCGGTGTCAATAGAGTCTACCTTTTTCGATCTTTTATTTAGTTCTCCGTAACTCTGCAATTTCGGGCTTCGTGCGATCTGTTGCGCTACCTTTTTTCCTATATCAATAATATCTCATTTTTCACTTAAATCTTGCCGTTTCTCTATTACGAGCCTGAAACCAAAATTTGACATGTTTTGACATCGTTGTTTATCGGGTTGTCATGGCAATTTTTATTCAAATTCGTTACCGGTCTGATGTTTTTACTTCAAAACTTCCACAAAAATACTCTTTTCTTCTTGGCCATTTACAAAAATTTGCTTTTAATTTAAATAATTACCCGTTCTTTTTCACAAATCCGTCGTCGAGCGCGGAGCTCTCTAAAAAAGTATAAAAGCCGAACAATCGGCCAATAGAGTAAGTTTCGCTTCAGCTTTCATACTAAAAGCATCTCCTAAAGGCCTTATCCGCATTGCCCCGGGATCCTGCAAGCCTCTGCCTTCATCTGAAATCGTCGTCTAGCCACGCCTACGCCTCCACCTACTAGTGCCCGCGCTATCTTTAGCCGCTGTGCGTGCTTGCTTCAGGCACTGCGTGTACCTGCTCCAGACGCTGCGTGTACCTACTCCAGACGCTGCGTGTGCCTACTCCGGGCGCTGTGTGTGCCTAGTCCGGGCGCTATGTGTGCTTACTTCAAGCGCTGCGTGTGCCTACTCCAGACGCTGCGCGTGCCTAGATCAGGCGCTGCGCACCTACCACAGGCATAGCCTGAGCGTACTCCGTGATGCTTCTAGTTTGAAACCACATTCCATAATTTTCACCTTATTATTTTTTTTCTTTTAATTTGTTTGTTTGTTTGGTGATCCAGTGTTCTTCAATACATCTTGCTTTAAGACCTCGAATTTTCGTTGGTTAATCTTCACTTTTTCTTTTTATTTCAGACACATCTCCTTAGAGATGTTGCTGATCTCTGGCTTTGAGTTCTAAGGCTTTGGCCGTTCTTAGTCTTTACTTAAGTCATAGCGACTAAAGCTTGCTTAAGATTGATTTCTTTACCTTTATCTTCACTTGGGAGCGGCTGACTACTCCCTCAATAATTTTTTTTCACGCAGGAGCGGATGACAACTCCTTAAATAAGCCTGAATGTCCTTTCGAAAACACACTTTTAGAGTGGTAGTCATTGAATGTGAACTCCACCCTTACCTGAATGCAGATGATGAATGTAAGAGATAGTATATCTGATTTTGCCTGGTGATGTCTGTTACTGCAAAGCTGTGTTTTTACGGTTTATTTTAGAATGTACATATCAAAATTTTTGCTGAGTCAAAAATTTTCCAGGGTCGGGGGGGGAAAATGTAGTGTTATGCTACTTACATATCATTTTACACTATTTTAGATTTATTTTTCCATTCTGTTTTTGATTTTCTGCATTCGCCTCAAAACTGGATATTTTACATCACCTTTATTTCCATAGAATCCTGTAACGTTTTTAAACCCTAAGAACAAAATAACAAATCATTTTCACTTCGTATTTTCACGCTATCAGCACTTTTTAAATCTGTGTAAATGGAGTCTACCTTTTTCAATCTTTTATTTAGTTCTCCGTAACTCTGCAATTTCGGGCTTCGTGCGTGCTGTTGCGCTACCTTTTTTCCTATATCAATAATATTTCATTTTTCACTTAAATCTTGCCGTTTCGCTATTACGAGCCTGAAAACAAAATTTGACATGTTTTGACATCGTTGTTTATCTGGTTGTCATGGCAATTTTTATTTAAATTCGTTACCGGTCTGATGTTTTTACTTCAAAACTTCCACAAAAATACTCTTTTCTTCTTGGCCATTTACAAAAATTTGCTTTAAATTTAAATAATTTCCCGTTCTTTTCACAAATCCGTCGTCGAGCGCGGAGCTCTCTAAAAAAGTATAAAAACCGAACAATCAGCCAATAGAGTGAGTCTCGCTTCAGCCGTCATACTAGAGGCATCTCCTAAAGGCCTTATCCGCATTGCCCCGGGATACTGCAAGCCTCTGCCTTCATCTGAAGTCGTCGTCTAGCCACGCCTACGCCTCCACCTACTAGTGCCCGCGCTATCTTTAGCCGCTGTGCGTGCTTGCTTCAAGCACTGCGTGTGCCTACTCCGGGCGCTGTGTGTGCCTACTCCGGGCGCTGTGTTTGCCTACTTCAAGCGCTGCGTGTACCTGCTCCAGACGCTGCGTGTACCTACTCCAGACGCTGCGTGTGCCTACTCCGGGCGTGTGTGCCTAGTCCGGGCGCTGTGGGTGCTTACTTCAAGCGCTGCGTGTGCCTACTCCAGACGCTGCGTGTGTCTAGATCAGGCGCTGCGCACCTACCACAGGCTTAGCCTGTGCATACTACGTGAGCGGTGAGCACCACTGCCAAGCGCGGTGTGCCACCTTGGTCTTCGGGCTCCGTTTCAGTACTCATTTATCTTTGTTATTTTTTTTTTAAATTGTAAATCACGTCACCCATCATCATCTTCATATTTTTTTACATAAAAAAAAACTGTAAATATCTTTTAAAATTTTAAATAAATTATTTTTTTTTTGTTGTTTCGTTGTTGTTAGGTTAGGTTCTTTTGTTTTTAACTGTCGCTTTACGACAAAGAACTAAGATGTAATGCCTCGTCTCCTGTAAAAAAGGGTTTCCAGATCTCTCCACTTACCATACAAAACACAGCAGTGATACTGCTATTTAGTTAGTTCAATTTTTTATTTTTTAGCCGCTATTTTACGCTGGTATTCTGTGAGAGCGTGGTATTCCCTGGTCGAGCCGACCCACTCGTGCCACAACCATAATATAGCTACAACTTGGCTCTACCAAGCTTTAGCTTTAAACATTGTGTTTGAATTTTGTTTCTAAATGGCTTAATAATTATAGAAAAATCTGGTCGCTACTATGCGTTTCCCAAAGTCCTTATATTTTAGAAAAGAATAGAATCATTTTTATTCAATATTGATAACTTATAACAATAATTATTTAAAGTAATTTTATAATTTACCACTCGTTCGGAAATCAACTTTGTCTTGGGAAAACCCTGTAAGAAAACTAGAGAATTTTTTATTAAAATTATTTTGAATATAATATTTGATGCAACTGAGTACCATATAATATTTTATACAACTGCATCATTACCTCCATCCTAGGGGTTTATTATCAATCATATACCCGTTGGTAATATCATCATCATTCATCAACACGGTACTGTGCCACCTGCATTCATCGGCTTCCTGCATGTGCCACCAGGTCATAACTCAATCTAAAAAGGGGGCTTCCCCACACTTTACCTACAGGTACGAGGCTACCACTCGAGAACATTCCTTTTTTTCCCTTTCCATTTAGTAGTATTATTATCAATATTAAATAATTTTCGTTCAATAATAATTTTAAACTTTTTCATAGATAAACTTTTAGATAATTCCTGCATATTTTCTGGCATATTGTAGTTGAATCCTATGTATACATTGCCCCATGAAGGAATTACTGACTCTTTGGAGTCGATTTAATAGTACCTTAATTATATATCAAATGTGGGTTACCGCTGGGTTTCGTGCTGGTTCTTCACAAGCTTTTTCCAAAATAGTGGTAAATACAATAAAACTTTCAATATGTATGAAAATGTTCCATCCCTGTTTGGTTGAAATTTAATCCAATCTATATTCCGCAAAGTTCCCTATTAATTACGCTCCTTAATAAACTATCCAACATTCAACCTTCTGACTCACGATCAAAAATATATCTCCAATTAATTACTAGTGACAAGCCCCTACTTCGCCTGGATAGGATCTTTTAATATGGCGATATTTATAATTAGAATAATCAAACAGCATTTATTTTGTCAGTTTTTCGTCTTTTAAAATGCAATTTAATAAGTTTTTTTTAACTATCCCTCTTGAAAGAAATAGATCCTTCCTTAAATTGCTCTTTTTTGGTTCGCAAAATTTCATAAAAATCGGTTCAGTGTTTCCGAAGATTAGCCCAGACAGTCATACGAAAATCATGAAAATTATTATGTTTATGTTAATAGCATGCAAATTACCCCCTTAGCTTAAAAGAGCTCTGATGTTACAAATATTCACACCAATTTTATATTTATGTATAGATTTATAACAAATTTAATAGAATTTGTACAACTGGCCATACACAAAATTTAATTGCGCAAAAAGTTTTATTTTAATGAGATTGATCAGTGATAAATTATGTTATAAATACAATCATTTACAATGAATAACGTTTAGAATGTAATCGAAAGTTCGTGCCTAATTGAAAAATGAATCTGCGGCGGAAACATTTTCGCGTGATGAACGCCATAAACTGGACGAATCGTTTATCGACTTCGAATGGCATTTAGGGATAAAGGTTCGGTCGCTTGTTAGAACGGAAACTGTGACCGTTGGGAAAACCATTTTAGCAAGGTTGACTAATTTCGAGATTTGAGGAAAGGAATTATCGCCATGTGAATATAGTCTTAAAATTAACAAAACAGAAGATTATTTGCGGTTTACATCGCCATTTTTTCTCCTGTAAGAGAAACCTTATTTTTAAACGGTAGAATTGAAAAAAGAAACTTTTAGCAATAAAAGCCCACCTGAAAGAACAATAAAGACCTAAATAATTTCACATTCTGAATTCGGTTCAGAAAAAGGGGCAAAGAATAATTAAAACCTAAAATTCAGAACATGAATTATTTTCAACCGACTTAAAAAAGGAGGGTCTCAATTCGACTCAATTTTTTTATAGGCTAATTCGCAAACGAGAATACGGCTCACCAGATGGTAAGTAATTACCGCCGCCCATGAAAAACTGCAACACCAGGAAAATTGCAGATGCGTTGACGGCGTTTTAAAAAGGAGTATGCTCTTTTCTTGAAGGTCCCTAAGAAGTATCGGTCCGGGAAAATCTCTAACCTATCAGAATAACTACTTACACTGCGATAACTACCATTGATGAAAGAGAATCTGTTCACAATTTTTTTCATCTTTACGCTACGTGAGTATTTTTCTGATAAAATGGCTACACACGAAGGCGAAGTACAACACTGTCATTGCCTGAACAGATTTGAATTCTTTCAAATTTCTGAAGACAAACGCTAACATTCTGAAACATTCGTTAACCGTGTTATTAATATGGTTTTGAATCTAATTTCATAATCGAGAGCTGATCGACTCTGTTCTGTTTACATTGTAAGACCTGGGAGATTTGTTAAATTTTCGGAAAATTTTTATGTGATGATATGTCTATGTCCGCTATGTCTGATCGAAACTGTTCTTAGCTGTTTGGACTGGATAGCTTTAAATCACCTGCGTAAAGTTCAAATTTAGAGTTAAGAATACAATGTTTTATATCGTCCATGAACATAACGAACAGAATCGGTTGGAGGTGCGACTCCTATGGAACTCCTCAGGTAGGGTAAATATTCCAAGATGTTAAACCATTCACTACTACGCTGTATACGACAATTTAAGTAAGATGAGAACCAATTCAAAATTTGCCCACGAATGCCAAAAGTGTTTTTAAATTTATGTATTAATAATGCGTGGTTTACCTTGTTGAACGCTTTACTAAAATTGGTATAGATTGCATCTTCTTCATTACCCGAACTAATACTAGTAATTATTTTATCAACAAATGGTAAAAGGTTGATTGCTGTAGAACGTTTCTTCAAAAAACCGTGTTTTTTTTTTAAAAAGGAGGGGGCAAACGAACATACGGCTCACCTGATGTTAAGTGAATACCGCCGCCCAAGATTAATTGCAACACCAGGGTAATTTCAGGTGCGTTGCCGGCCTTTTAGAAAGGATTAAGCTCTTTTCTTGAAGGGCCACAGGTCTTATCGGTCCAGAAAAATCGCCGGTGGTATACTATTCCACAGAGAGGTCGTACGCGGAAGAAAACTCCTTGTGAAACGTATAGTGGTGGACCGCCAAGCATCCAGATGGTGTGGATGGTATATGGTTTTATTTATGTGCCACGATAAACTAGGGAATACTAATGATTCAAAAAGGTTGGCAAGATCTGGGAGAATACTAATTGGTCTATGGTTATTTGTATTGCTTTTATCGCCTGCTTTATTGTTTATAATAATTAGAGATTCTCTTCGTAATTTGGGGAAGAAACCTTCCACAGGAGATCGATTGTAAATGATAAATGATAAAAGGTTTTTGTTAAGTTATTAGCACAGTTTTTAAGAAATATTGGATGAATACCGTCGCTTTCTGCTATTCTTCTGGAATCAAAAGCTTTTAAAAATTTTCTATCATATAATTGGTTATATATATCTGACCTAATGTTACAGTTGCATGAGATATAATTTTGTCAACCAATACAATATCATTAGTCGTTTCATACGCCAAAGCAAAATTGTCCGCAAAAAGATTGGTATTGCTGTCACCGTCTCTCGTAACCTAGTCTCCAAAGTTCATAATAGATAGTATGTCACTTTTTACTTTAAGTTTATTCATATTATAAGCCCAAAGGTATTTTGGATTTTTACAACATAAATGACAACTTTTTCTATATACTGTAACATCTTTTTATCATGGTCGACGTTCGTTCTTTTAATATATTATATTTCAATTCATCTAAGCCGTTTTCAAAATTTTTGTAACAGAAATCTAAATAATAAGGCACTAGAAATGCATTCTACTGTCTTTTAATATCAGGACGCGTGTCGCCGGTTTGCAGTTTTCACACATAGACAAACAATCAATACACAATTAAGACTACAGGTATGTCTAGCATTTATGCAACAAAGATTAAACGATAAAACTATTGCGTTAAGGCATGTTTTATAAAATCGTAAAATCTCAGGAGGCGTAGCCACTCGGTCCAATAATTAATGTGTGCAAAAAACAGAGAATCGTATTGCGCGTTCACTCTCACTTGAATATTGCAGCGCAACGCACATTTCGATAACTTTCTATTAGGCGTCGTTGATCTACTACTACTAAGCTTCCAGAAGCCCGACACTCGAACTTTCGGTGCCTAGTCGATTGGCGCGCGTATTTTGGAAACATGGAATAATAGTATTGTATTAAATAAACAGATATTTAAATAAAATAAATACAACATTATACAAACAAAAAACGAATAAATATATGTATGTTTGACATATTTATCATTTTTATTAGTTTTAAAGACCTGAAACTTATTTGTATTGTTTGTTATTTTTCAGTTACCCGGCTTCTTACAGATCGAATTTAGTTTACTATCCTTACAATATAATAACTTATCTTTACAATATATTAAAACTGCATTAAAATTATTAATTAATTTAAAAGTACAAACAAACAGATAATCGCTGATAAACGGTTAACGGTATAAAATATTTATAAAGAAAAAACTTAGAGAAGGTGTAAATAAATATTTAACGAAAAATCACTTTTCATTCCCATTTCGGTAAAGCAAGGTGCTACTATGTAATATAATAAATTATCGATACAAAATAGTAGTGTCAAGTCACTGAATCGCGCTCGTCTTCTTGTTCTTGTAAATTTACGTACGCAACAATATTGTATATTGCCCATACTGTAAATCCAACGCTGCTTTTAACTGTCGTACTCGTAGACATAAACTAGCTTAAAAATCAATAGATATTGAAATGTGAAATCAATTATATTTTCGAAGACAATCGTAGTACTAGATGAATAATTTTATTTAAGTATATTTATTATTATTACTTATATATTTACTTATTAATGAAATGTTATCACTTTATTCGAAAATTTGCAGGTAGTCGAAGAATTCGAACTGAATATGTCCTGAGGTCTTGCAGTGGTATGCTTGAGTTTAGTTTTAATTTTACTGATTATAGGATCCCAAGCAATTGGTAGTACCCAGCCTCCTTCTCTATTGAAATTAGGATGTTTTTTTAATTTCATTAGCCTCAGGAATCATCCTTGGTAGGAATCGGTGTTCTTTCGCGAGGATTTGTGGTCTATCAAATCTGATGTAATGGTTAAGGCCATCTAGAATATGATCGCAAACTGCAGACTTCCCGGAACATTGATGCTTCACGTCAGCTATGTGTTCTTTTACGCGGGTTCTAATTGATCTCTTTGTTTGCCCTATGTATGAGAGACCACATTCACAATCAAGCTTGTACACTCCTGCATCTTGTAGAGGAATATGACACTTGACTGATGGTAGGAACTGACTAATCTTCTTCGGCGGCTTGTAGAATGTTCTAATAGAAGCTCGCTTCAAGATGTAGCCAATCTTGTCTGTGACACCTCTGACATGTGGTAGTACAGCAGGCACACGCTCGACAGTAGCCGGCTTCACTCGGTCACTGTGACGTAGCGCGGGACCCGAAGCTTGTTGTCGTACAGAACTTGCTTGACGTGCTGAAGCTCGGCGGCCAGGTGTTTGCTGTCACAGATCCCTCGTGCTCTCTGTAACAAAGATTTGCCCACGGTAGCTAACTGTGAAAGATGGTGGTGAGATTCACCGTTTAAATATCGGTTTGTATGGGTCTTTTTTCTATACACAGTGTAACCAATGGTGTTGTTAGGATTTTTGGATGACTAACACATCTAGGAAAGGTAAGGAATTATTTGCCTCTAACTCCATAGAGAATTTTAGAGTTTATGAAATTAAGATGTTCTAAAAATGCAGTTACTTTGTGTGAAGGTAAAATTGTGAAAGTATCGTCTACGCACCGCTTGTAGATAGTTGGTCTAACAGGTGCAGTAAGAAAGGCTTTCTCCTCAAAGTCTTCTATGAATATATCGGCGACAATGGGAGATACAAGTAAGCCCATCTCAACACCATCACGGTAAAACTTTCCTTCCACAATATATAGCCAGATGTAAGGCAATGTCTGAGTAATACTGCATATTCTGCTGGCATATTATTTTCTTCTAGTTTCCTAGTTATAATTGAGATGCAGTCTTCAACACTTAGGCATGTAAATAGAGACTGAACATCAAAACTGAACATGGTTTCATTTTCAGTAAGACGTAGGTCTTTTATCTCACTGACAAAATGGTATGAATCCTTAAAGTGTGCTCTTGTGTGTCCTCTGAGTGGTGATAATATTTTAGCTAAGTATTGAGCCAATCTGTAAGTTGGCGAATCAATCTGACTCACTATTGGAGGTAATTGAGCGTTCGGTTTGCGTATTTTTGGTAACCCATACAACTTCGGTGGTTTGGCACATAAAAGTATTATCAAATTAACGTCCAGATTCAATTAATCGGAATATTTCTTAAATAGATCGCTAGTTGTTTTAAGCGTATTAGTTGTAGGGTCTGTTTTGACTTTTCGGTATATAGTTTCATCCGACAAAAGTTGTTGTATTTTAAAATTGTAATCTGACGTATCCATTATAACCGTAGCATTGCCTTTATCTGCGCGGAGAATCGTAAGCTCTGGTCTGTTGCGTAAGTTTTTCAACGCGTTAAATTCATTTTTGGGAAGATTTAATTTCGGCGCTGAACTTCGACGTAACATAGACGAAATGTCTTGAGGTATGGCCTCTAAATCTTCACTACCAATGTTTTTTTGTATACAGACAGTCCTCAACACTGCAGATAATGTCCTCATACGGTATTTTTCGCGGTGTTATTGCGAAATTCATACCTTTTTTCTAAAACTTTTATTGTGGCGTCGTCCAGTGTTTGTTTGAGACCATAGTTGCTGGAAAGCGCCCGAAACGTCGGGAATTAAAAATAATAGTGAAATAAATGCGATAAAATCCGTAAAAATAGTTTTAATCAAAGCTCATCTTCATTAACTCGGATATGAAGACTGATGGGAAAAGAACATACTCCAGGGAACTCGTTGTCGACTTTACCATACAAAATCCAACCAAGTTCAGTATTTTGAGCAAGTAGACCACCTGGCTCTGCGGAATACTGCGGAATAATTTAATAAGACCCTTTTTATTTATCCCACTATGAACAACGACTCCTAAAATGACATCTATTTTACCAGGAGATCTATACTGTGGATCAGCTAGTAAAAGATTGTCAAACTCAGGCCAATCTAGATTTGCAGGTTTGCGCGAAGGCAGTAATGAAATCAAACTCTTCAACGCAGGCATCGCTAACTGGAAATGAAAACCCAAGATTAAGCAAAGACTCAATATTAAAAGATACCATGCTCCTGGTTCTTATTTCACTTTCACATACACCGGAAACTATACCATTAATAGGAGCTCGATCAAGACCTACCTCAATCAAGACGACCTCAGTGATCAAAGACATCTCAGAACCCTGATCATTTAACTCTCGGGCTAATTCGGAGTAGCCATTTTATTAAACAATTTTTACCAGGGCGGTTGCTAACAATTTACTCTGATTACCCTGATAACTCTCTTTAGCAAAATTAGCTACTATTCTCGACTCGGTATGATTATTAGGTTGTTGACTCAAATTTTGTGGATTCTTCTTCTCAGACGGTTGCTGATTCTCTGACAGAACCGTAGGCGAAGTAGCTAGCGGTAGGATTGGAACCGCAGCAGCCACTTTTTGATCTCTCTCGTAATGTAGTGTAGTGTCATGACGTCGTCCACGCCGACGACAACTCATAGACTGATGACATCCTCTCACAGAATTATTCGATGATAAGCAGTAAAAGTAAAGCGGTTTGCTTTTACATACTCAGTCCTCTTCTCTGGGGACAGACTCTCTCATATTGCTTACATTGGTATAGTGAGTGTCTTCCTGAACACATCACGCAAGTATTGATTGACACTTTCTACTCGTTGTTGTTAAAAGTGGAGTGAAATGACTTGTGTTTATTTATTTGTTTACGAAGTATTATTCTGTGTAGCCTTTGGTGTATATTTTTGGCATTCCACCATCTCTAATGTTCGAAATCTAGTCTGTAACAAATCGCAAGTTGATTCCAGGATGGTAAGGTGTTAGGCTGAGCATTCTCCGTATTCCGTAATTCTATCCTTCGGGGATTTTTTATAGTTCTTAAATGCCTATGAAATACGCCCACTAATCCCAGTTTTTTTGAGAATCATTGAGTCCATCTCTTCCATGTTGACGCAAAAAAATGTCCAAATAACTATGAAATTCACTGATAAATGAACATTTATCAGTGATTTTCATAGTTATAGTTGGATATAGTCTCTAGAATATTTATATTTATTATTAGTAGAACTACTAATGTTCACCAAAAGCTCTGGCCACTATGTCCAAAACACTTTAAAAAGTTCGCAAATATTCTAGAGACTATATCCAAAATACTTGTAAACAGTTCGCAAAATATTCCAGACACTATGTCCAAAACACTTGTTAAATACCTATAATAAAATGTAGAGAACATGGTCGGATAACTTTAGTTTATATTATGTTCTTTGAAATAACACAAATAATTAGGCGCTAATTTGAAATTTGAGGTTTTAAATTAAAATACTACTAAAATCTTGCATTAAAAAAATAAGGTACATAAAATCAGTTAATATTCTAAATACGTCTGAATAGTGAATACGACTTTATATTTAACTCTATTCAGACATGAGCCTGGAAAAGTATGAAGAGAAGTTCAAATTAAAATAGACGCCAACTTAATAACAGGCGACTTAATATATCATGGCGAAAACACTAGTGTACGATCGACGTATTTCGACTATGTCGGTCTACAGACGACGTCGCGGAGTCCAAATTACCTCAATTGACGTGTAAACTAGTTGACAATTTTAACTAGTTGATCGACTAGTCGATGAACGAAAATGGACGGTCTAGTTTCGTTAACGACAAATACGTCAACGACCCATCGCTATTCTAAGTCTACACTTGTCATGTTTTCGTCACTTTACTCACTGTTACACTTATGTCCTTCTTCTCCCGGGTTCCGGTACAACTTTATGTCTAAACTCGTGGATGTTGAAATTAAACTCCAGATGTCACCAGTAGTAAAATAATTTATTGGCATAATAATTCTCAGACCCTATATGGTTTGCCGTGAACACAAAGATAACGAGTTGTAATACGATGCTGCGAACGATTAGAACTGAAATTAAATATTGTTTTTAAACACACATCTCGACAAATCTGGCGATACCATTTATACCATCAGGATGACTGGCGTTCCACGACTGTGCGATTTAAAATAAGTTTCTTCCTCGTACAACTTCTTTGTAGAATCGACTATCATCAGAGATTTTTCCGGACCGATACGACTTAAGGATCTTCAAGAAAAGAACCAGTAAGCCTTCCCCAGGTGTTACAGTTGTTCATGGGCGGCTGTAACCACTAACCATCAGGTGAGCCGTAAGCTCGTTTGCCCCCTCTCCTAAAAAAACGATAGTAGCCTAATTGCATGGTGCGAACCGCCAACTAAATGGTCCTGGGTTCGAAACCGCCACCACTACATACACATAAATTTTAAGCTTAGCAGGATTGACTAAAAGGAATATTACTAATTGTAATAGCTTTTCTGTAACTTTTTAATTTGAATTCAAAACAATAGAATTTTAAGCTATTGCATAGCTTCTATCGCGGGCCTTGAGTGCGGGAAAATCCAGAAATTTCGTAACGAAAAAAACCTCATGCTCTCCGACGGGCACGGAGGTGTGGCTTGAAGGCCGTGCATTGTCTAACGATGGTCTAACGTCGTTTCTTTTCCTCAGTCTTCGACACGGTGTTTGTGTATAAAGTGTTTTGAAATTTTGAATATGAATGAACAAAGTGCATTTATTATTAAGGCTGCTCTCTCGCAAAAAGCTTGAAAAAAGCGTGCAGATGAACCAATTTTTCGTCGACACTTACAGAGAAATTACATATGAAAAAAATAGCTAGCAAATCGATGAGATGAAACCACTTTACTCCTTCATTGTTTATCAAAGGAATATAAAAAAAATATCTACTGCTTTGCAATACAAAATAAAATAATTTGGTTTGGTTACTTTTTAGAAATATGTATTATTTTTATGATAATAAATTAAAAATGCGTCCCGATTAAATACTGCGTCTATATCACCCCCCGCATTCGTCCACGAATTCAGTGCGGGGCGCATCGTTTTGCTAGGTGGACGTACGCCGCGTTGCGAGAGCTCAGCACTACGAAATAAAATCGTAAAATATTACTGCAAAAATTTAATTTTGTTAATAGTGGAGTAGGTTTTTTCTGATTCTTGTTTAATTGTAGTGTTTTATAGTTATATTAATTGTACAGTTTTATTAATGTTTAAGTTTAGTTTGTAAAACATGGGGAATAAGCAGAAACGATTGAAGAGAGGTCTAAAAAAATATTACAAACAAAAGGGTATACATTTATCAAGGTAAGTTTTAAGTTTTATCTACATATTTCATAATATTAGGCAGGTGCTGTTTATAAAATGCCTATATTACTGTGATTTCGCCACTCTGTGACGAGACAAAGCGCGGCAAACGCAAGTGGCGGCAAGGCGTGGGCCGCGTCGTCGCATGCTGGTAGCGGAGTGGCGCGTAGAGGGGTCGTTAGCTCCGCCCAAATGCACAAGGCCATTAGCGTGAATACAAGCCTTAATGAAGAAAGTAACGAAAAAATAGTGAAAGAAAATGAGTGAGTACTCTATATACATACCTACATTTTATTATTATCACAAATGCAGTACTAATTTTGAATTGAAAATATAATACTGCTATAAAGATAACCTAAATTTTTGATATTAAAATGAGCGATATTAAAAGTATAGTAAGTCTTTATATACACACAAACACACACACGCGTATAGTTTAAATTCTCAATTTAGATTCTCAATATGTATATATATACTCGATTAACCGGATTAATTGTTGCCGTTAGGGATTCGGATAATCGAAAATCCGGATGATCGAATGTATGAAGAAAAGCGGGTTTTGTGCATTTGTAGTAGATATGTACATACATAATGTTATGTGTTTATTAAGAACAACAATTTCAACGAAAATCAATGTTTATTAAGAAATTATAATTTTTTAATAAACATTGATTAAATTCCATGAAGAGATATAAATCTATATAACCATCCGTTACTTGCGACAAACGAGCCGCCGTCACCTAATTTTTTACTTAACTGTAATGCTTTTTCACAAAGCAAAGGGCCAGATATCATTTGCCCAGTTGATCGTTTTTGTAAAAACCAACAATACAAAGCGTCTTCTAATTGCCAATTTACTCGCGGGCATAGGTCCTTATGTCCGGGACGGGGGTTTGTTAGCGCCTGATAGTAGATTGTCTTATCTCAAGCGGTGTGAAGCGACGATTAGTGAGGTGCGGGAGGGGGAGGCTAGCTGCATTTGTGCGCGCGGTCGGTCACCCCTGTTGGCATCGAGCCGAGCTAGGGAGCAGACGGCGGGGCCGGGCTGCACCCGGCCCGCCGCTAGGGCGCGCTCCTAGCTAGGCACGCGGCGCCTGCGCCGATGACGTTCTCCGGTCGCATTATAGGGGTCGCGAGAGCTTTTGCGCGAAGCCGGGTTGTTCATATATTGAAAGTCTCCTTGTTTTGTCTTAGACTTATGTTAATAGAGCGTGCCATTTGAATTTAAAGACAATTAATTGGACAATAAATAATAAGTGACAAATCTTGCCGTGGAGCGTGGAACTGAGTAGTTGCGCGTCTTGTTAATATAATTGCCGTACCGCCGCCCTGACGTATGTACTGCGCGAACCTGAGTTTTTTGCGACGCGGTCCGGTGATACAGTATTTTTCACAAATAGTGAGTTCGTTATAACGCGGGTTCGGTTAAATCTGGTTGAATTTGATTGGATTAACCTAATGACAATTGACTTAACTATTTTTAATGAGTGGTGAACGAGCGTAATTTCCTAGACTCTGAAGTTTCTGTGACGGCTTGCCCCTTCGATGGATCCCATACTGGAATAGAGGTGAAGCCTTGGGATCTGCTGTTCGGCAACCAGCGGGAAGTCAGGTTACATAATATAACACGTACTGAGCATAACACTATCACACACATATACTTACACCTGAATCTTCCTAGGTTTGACCCTACGTCGACGAAATAGGTAAGTCTTGTTTGGTTCCTTTTTAACCGCTATTGTCTCATATTCCACAAGCCATTTAGGCCGACCTCCTGTTACTCGTCGAGTTGAACCCCTGGTGGGCCCGGGTTCTGCGACATTTGCCCAGGTAACAAGAGGCCGTAACAATAGCAGAGTAAAAAATTAGAGATTGTGGTGTTTGAAATTTGTCATCTATGAGAGTGAATTTTATCGTGTACTCTGTAACAAATAACTATATAGAAAAAAAATGTGAAAATGACTATTCGCCATTTTTGTTTGTGTACTGGTTAGGAACTCGATCAAAAATTTGATAATTTCTCCGTTTTTATACGTTATTTCTAATGTTATTTTACATAAAATTAATTGTGGAGATATTTTCTTCAGGAAATGTGTATCATTACGACGATTCAAAAACGTTTACATATAATAATTTACCTCGAAATTCACTATACGCGATTATCGTTTATTGATTATATGTTGTTTATAGAGTATTCTTATCAGTTTTTTTTTGTGTTAAATGGATGCTAAATATAAAAGAATGCTTCAGTATTGATAGCAATTTATTAACGAAATATCTGTTGAGATGTGTCTAGAAATTATTAATACTTATTTTTATTTATTTATTAAAATAATAAATAAATAAAAATAAGTATACATTTATCTATATTGAGTACTAGTTATTCCCCGCGATCTTGCCCGCGTGGAATATGGATTTCATGGGTTTTAATTTTTTTGCGCGGAACCCTAATTATTTTTCTAAAACAAAAGTAGTTCAAGTTATTCCTTATATCACCAGCTATCTGCCAGTGAAAGTCCCGTCAAAATAAATCCAGCTGTTTCGGAGATTAGCTGGAACAAACAGACAGACAGACAGATAGACAGACCGACAGACAGACAAAAAAATTTAAAAATTGTGTTTTTGTTACTAGTACTTTCATATGCATTTAATAAAAAGCTGTTATTTTAACATTACAAACAGACACTTCAATTTTATTTATTTGTAGATATAGATATAAGATATTATTCATTTTGGTGTTATTTTAAAGGGAATATCATGTACTATTGTAATAATAAAATAATTGATAGGACTATAACTCCACTACGGGAAGTGAAATTTTGATATAGGTAAATTCATGTCTTTATCTTGAATTTGATTGCTCAAAAACACGATAGTATAATTTTGTTGAAATTACAACGAAATTACTTAATCTGTATGCTTCGAAATCACTCAAATATATTCATAACATTAATATTCATAATTTACTTGCTCATTATTTTGATACCTCAAATAAATAATTTTTACAAAAATATTTTAAAGTTTCTGAGAATTTCTAAGCGCTTTTAATCGTCGCGGGCGCTACGCTATTTTAGACCTTATGAGGGCGTTTTTTCAAGTTTTTATAGAAATTATGTATTCACTCGGATCAGTCCGGCGATAGCCCCTTTCGAGGTGTCGTTCTTAACGCAATTCCTTTGTATAGTGCGACGTTGCCACTCTTATTAGTTATTCCGCTTCGTAATATTTTATTTATAGGTGATATTTTGTTTATGTAGGTATTCGATAGATTCCTATAGTCTGTTTTTTTCGCAGGAGACAAAAATAACAGATCTTTATTAGATTCGTTTAGCCCGAATAATACAGTTTTTATGATTCTTTATGATTCTTAAAAAATGCTATGCAATAGCTTTACCGCGGCAGTCCCCGAGTGCCACACGTCTTTTTTTTCTGTTATTTACCTCACGATGTCTCATATTGTTTTTGAGATGTCACCAAAAACTAAGTAACAAATCTGTAGACAACCAAGTGACACTAAAAATTTAAAAATATCACCTTCAGTATTGTTATTCAGGCTTAAAATATTATACGTGGAATATCTTTAAAAAATAATGGTAATTTTACATAACGTATAAACGATAAATAATGTCAAAATCAGAAAAAAGTGTCTTTAAAATACATATAATAAAATAAAACAAATAAATTCAGAGAGCGACATCGAATGGCATAAAATAATAGTGTTTGTTTTCTCATACTTCAATGTCGGTACATTCGGAAAATTAACAGTATTACTTCAGAATACTAAACGTTGCGAGCATTTTATATGCTCTTAACGAGGCGTTCCCTCTTCAACAAAAAGCTTATTTTGAAACGGGAAAAAACATAGTTTTGTTTTCTCCCGTTTTAAAATAAGCTTTTTATGTCGAATAAAGTTAACAAACGAGCACATATTCCATCTGATGGTAATTAGATATTGTGGCTTATTTACGTCTACATTTATCTTGAATTAAAAATTAAAATGCATGTACATTAAACCCCGAGGATTAAGATTACACTCGTCATATGAAATACAGCAGCGTTATGCTACTAATTTTACGCTGGCATTCTGTGTAAGCGTGGTCTATCCACGGTTGAGCCGACCTATTAAATTTGTACTTTAACCAATAGATATGTACGAACACACAGTCCACCCGATGTCACGTGAACTGTATGCTCGTACATACGATGGTCGCACCCCCCCCACTTTAGGTAAATAGTGTACCCGATTATTACTCTTTTCAATAAATTAAAAAAAAAACATAAGAAGCCGGCATTAAAGGCATCAATGGCCTGATACTAAGGTGACGGATTCTTTTACCTCATCATCAAATGACAATCCTGTCGTGTATGAGAATCCATAGAGTAATGATCCATAGATGATATTGATGTTGAATACATAAAGTATGACGTACAATAATGTGATAGTGGATAATACTTTCTCGTTGGTCTAGTGGTCGTAAACCCGATTACTGATCTGAGGTTCCGGGTTCCAATCCCAGGTAGGGTCAAAATCAGTTATTGGGTATTTCTGTCAAGAAATTCTCAGTAGCAGCACAGAGTCATGAAAAAGGCGGTATTTAACACCCGTGCCTCGTTAAACACGTAAAGCCTTTGGTCCTGCGTCTGCTTTTTTACGGTTGTATCGGATTATCGTCCCATAGGGCTTTAAGAGTGAAGTGAGAAGTGAGTGCACCTGAGCTTGCGCATACACTTGGGGACTATAAACCTGTCCTGCACAGATGGCTAGTTTCCGTTGACACTGGCTGCCGTTACCGAAATTTGGTCACAAGGATATTATTACTTATAGTCATTAATAATCGGATATAGATATTTTTAGGTTGTATTATAATTTTAAACGTTTAAAATAAATTATTTTCTCAAAAGTAAACATATCATAAAATTCGGAAAGTAGAGTGGATTGATGTCAAGATCATCTCATTCTTAGAAGAGCAAAGCACTTAAAACGTCGAGAAAATGAAAATAAGAGACTCAACAGAAAACGTAAAATTATTATACTGTTACAAATAGAAACACAGATTGACTTTTTAAAAAGATTTTCATGGCCTTTTGCCAAACAAATAATAACTAACTTAAAAGTTTAAAACAAGATAACAAAATTAACGATTAAAATTATGACGCTAGGTGTTAGAGCAAGCCTTCTGCACTCCGTGATCCTACATAGCCTGCTGCAGCGCCGCCACTCTTGTTTATTAAACCAAAGGAGACGGCATCGCAAGGCATACCCCTCTGTAAAAGGTACGAGAGTGCGACTCATACTCGTTATATAAAACTAGTTGCTCCGCGTCGTGCGTCATTCCGAAGTGATCGTGCCAGTAAATCGAGCTCCGACAAAATGCCGAATTGCAGTGTATTTACATGAAAAAAAAAACGTCAAGTGTACAAAAGGACAATGTGACTTTTCATCTGTGAGTATTTTTAACATAATATTAAAGTAATTTTATCATTAAAACTCGTACTCGTACTCGTACTCGTTAAGATTTCGGTGAATAGTAATTTAAAGTTAAAGAAAAACATCTTTCTGAGGAATACTTAGCCCTAGGTAAATATCACGTTTTATTTTTAAGCAGCTTTCTGCTTGAAGTTCACTTTGTTAAACTATTAATATATGTGTAAAACTTTTTGTTTTCCTACTTTATTCAATATTTTCCAGATAGTTCATTTAATAACTCTTGAAAATCAATAACTTTTTTAAATAGCGGTTTTGTGATTGAAGCCTTATACTAAAAACAAATACTTTGTTAACACCATCTAAGACGATAAACTGATTTCAAAAATCAGATTTTTAAAATAACTTAACTAAATCTATTTCGTGTGTGAAATGTTTTAAATTTTATCTTGCATAATGTAAAATAAACGTGTAGCAAAATAATAAACTTATTTTCAATAATTTCTAAGTTTTTTTCCGAAAAACATTTCTAAATACTTTAAAAAAAGAATTTCAAATAACACCTTGGTATTTTTATCTATATATTACTTATAATCAAATAAAACTTATGCGGACTATGATGATTTGTTTATCGATAAAACATATCGACATAGTCAACGCCTTACGTTGCTTACGCATTTAGAGAGCGCCATCAGTCGACCGACACGTGTACAATTTGATGGTATGCGTAAACGCGATGAACACAACAATACAAATGCTGTAGTGTGCGTTTATAGTGACGCGATTTAATTTTGAATTTGTAGTTAAGTATACAGTTGTGTGGTTTTCTTGCGCCCCCCTGATGTTGACAGAATTTTAGTTTAGGAATTAACGCACATAGCCTCTGCAGTTGGTTGAATACTCAAAGCTTGTTTCAGACCCTCTTCTAACAATACTTTAATCTTTACTAAATGAACACGATTATGAGTTCTGAAAATCTATTAAATGTAAATATCTAACAATTGAATAAAATATTTTTTCACTCTTACAATCACTTCAACGCACTAACTATTTTATCACATACACAAATTACATACATACCTAAACATTTGTTATATTACTTAGTCATTATTATATAAAACTATTATACAATTTTCTTCTTTTTAATGTTTAAAGTTAAACTATTTAAAAAAAATAAAGAAGAATTAAAAAAAATTGATTTGAAATTTTTATAAACGTTAATATTGTTTCTGCATAATGGACTAGCTCCATAATATACAAGCTTCCTAGTCAGGAGCTAAAGCTCAGTCGAAACCCGTTTTATTTTTATTTGAGTTTATGTTATAGTATTACAAAGTTATTTATTAAAATTTACTTTAATTTATATCAATACGTAGCATTCGATTTAATTTATAAAATCATTAAACACTTTAATTAAATTCTAGTAAAGATATAATGTCTCGTTACCGGTAAAAAGGTCGGAGACCCTTGCACAACACAGCAGCATTTTTATTTCATTTTTTCAAAAACGTTACTACACTAGGACTTTATATATTTCTATATCGTGGAGGCAGATTACATTGGTAAATTTTACAAGGATGAACATATCCGGAACTATTAATTATATGGTATACAAATACTTGTTCCTTGAGAGATTCAAACCCGCAGACCTCAGCGGCGCAACTCATTGCTAAAACACTGCGCCACGGAACCGTCGAAGGAGATTAGCATTAAGCTGCTATTATACGCTGATGTACTGTGAGACGACTTAGATTTCATTATTTATTCAGATTCACATTATGTTGTTATTTCATCTCACCGCTTTAATGGGCTACAAGCGAAACCTTTCAAATTTATGAAGCACAATACATTTATTAGTTAAGTACCACGGAGTTATATTTGTATAGAGAATTAACAGATGATTAATTGTAGGTACTCGGTTTATATTAGCGTCAGTTAATGTTTCTTGTATTCACCAAGGGTGTATATCATATTATGTAATGACTAAGGATCATTTATGTGGCTTCTTTTTCATTTGTCTATTAAGAAGCATCATCGTGCGTTTACGAAATATCCAAAGCTTACAAGTATATTTAATTATAAACTTGCAAGAAAAATTAAAAATTTTGAAACAAAAATTGCAAAATCGATTTTCTGTCACTGTAATATCTTTAAAATACATTCCTTCTTTTCTACTCCTTCTTTGCCTTTAGGTTATTTTTCGTTAAAATATAGAAGTATTAAAAGTAATCCATCAAATATTATATTTAAGATTACGATAAAATTTACTATTGTGATATATCGGACATATCACAATAGTAAATTTGTACGATATTTTAGCTAATAGAGTATTATGAATAAATGTGTTTGATTTTGGTAATATAACCATGACTGATGTAGGGTCCAGAATTCGACGTGTCTTCTTTCTGGTTTTCGTGCGCGAGAGGTTCCGCTTTAGGCATTCTACGTAGTAGTAGTGCTAAGATAGTGTCGTGGTTCTATCCGTTGCGGTTGTTCTTCTGCAGCATGCAAGGAATATGGTGTTGCTGAGAGGTTGCTCTATGATAAGTAGTGTTGAGGTTGGTATGCGTACTTTGGTGATATCATTTAATTATGTTCTTCACGTTACAACAGTGTGTGATTGTGGCAGGGACATATTACGGTATGGTCGAACTGTAATTACGAATACTCCATACTGAATGTATGTACGTAAGGTGTATATACGGTGTCTTATTACTGATAATGATTAATTGTGTAAGCAATAGATTATGTTGAACATCCACTCTAACACTTTTACTACTTTTAAAAATTAACCTTATCTTGATGTAATTCCCGAAATCAGAAGTAAAATCTCCTGTTGCGTATAAAAAAATAATAAAATATATATATATATATATATATATATATATATATATATATGGGAATTGGGATAAAATACCTGTTTGCACCCATATATAATTTTTAAATAGTGTAAGTGTTACTACGTTTGTGAAAGACTATGATGCCCTTCGCGGTGATGTTTTTGTTTTTATTAAATGTCGTAATGCAGTTTGCTGTTATATTCACGAAATTGATGTACCAGTAAAATGTAGAGAGCAAGACTAAAGTTAAAGGCTTGAAGCCAAAATACGAAATTATTTTGTTCAATTTATATTAAAGATACCCAAGCACTTTTAAAGTTTCTTCCAAATGTCATGACAAATGTTGAAAGAAAAAATTAATGACTTAAAGTTTTGCATTCAGTGGAAACTTAAACTGCTCAAGTTATGTTGTAATTTAATACCTCGTGCGAAATAGGATTTACATGTGGTATATTTTAAAGACCGGGATGTTTATGGATGTACCGGGGAAATATTTATGTGTGTGCTGTGAATTGAAAAAAAAGGGTTGCTTTTTTGTGTTTGCTTTGAATGTAATGTAGTCAAAGAAATTCCTTGTTTGAATTGAAATACTCTGTTGTTAGTGTGAACTAGTAGAAGGAAATTCGTCATCCGAACTATGTCACCCGGATGGTCGAAAGGAAACATCCGTCCTGTCCAGATTTATAAATGTTTGATGTAGAGGGTCGTTTGCTGGTCGAGAAGCTGGGCGATCCGGATAACCTTTAAGTAGAACAATCCAGCTCAATCCTCAGCGGTGACAACGCATCTGCATTTTAGTTCTTGGTTAAGGAGGTCTATGAGTCACACAGACCACCCAACCTACGAGACAAGTAACGAAAGGCGACAAATTTCTGTACTTCATCTGCTCAACCAGAGCCGATATAGTTTAACACGAACGCTACCCTGTTTAGTAGTAACCAGACAACAGACTTGTGCACTGCGTCCTTAGCGCTACATGCCTACTTGCGCAGTAAAGTGGTGTGGTAGTGATAACAGGAAACAATTTCAATAAGGATAAAATGACGTTTCCTCGGTAAGTGCAACATTTAATAATCTTAAAATACTAAGAACGTGGGGATTCAACGTATTTTGGTCGTAGTTCTGAGGCTGTCCTTGTCAAGCACGCAGTAATTTAGTTGCGTCTCTGTCTATCAATCAGAGGGACTGCAGGCGGCACGTGTAAGTAGAGATGCCCAAAAATAGTATCGACTCAAGTTTATCGACTAATGTGTTATTATTTTTGTATAAATGAACAGTCATTCTATTATATTTGTGTATTAAGCTATTTGTAATTATAATTTAAAATCAAAGTTACAGTTTTACAAACCCACTCACTTAATGACTGACTGACTCACTCATTGACATAAATGAACTCCAAAAAGGAGCCATCGGCGGTAAAAATGATTTATAAGGAGTTTTATCGGTAGATGACAGTAAGTATGGAGAAACCTCCAGATCTTCAAAAACTGCTCCTCATCAGGTAGTCACTCTATTACCTGCCGAGACTATAGCACTTTGATGAAAAATTTTGCCATTAAAGTATTAAAACCTTGGTGAAATTTGATCGCCCATAATATCTTTTAAAAATAGCGGAAAATTTGCTTCTCATCATTAGGGAGCAAATCTAATACATACCCAAAGTATTGCAATTAGCCGCTAACTTTAGGTATGCTATTTCAAGGTTTAGTTAGGTAATTAACTAATTACTTATCATAATTAATTTTGCTTAGATTCCCAGCTGATGGTGATACAAAAAGGGATACGGATCTTGAAAACTATGAAAGACGAAAACAGTTAACTGATTTCAGACAGCTCAATATGATCCAAACATTTTACTCCTAACTGCTTTATGGAAATGAAGGGTCGAGGAAAACTATTACATGCATCAGTATCAACTTTATATTTGGATAAATTGATAGTTTTCGTTTACATTTTCATAATACATTAATTTTACCTAATGTAGATGTTTTCACCTGACTGTCGCAGTTGAGGCCGAAGCAAAGTCATGGTTTTCTAGAGTATGTATTATTTTTGTGTATTTCTTAAGCACATTCCGCTTTAGACGGACTTATGGAAAACGATTAGCGTTGTAAATGACATATAAAATACATGTATATATTTCAAAGAAATTTACATGTCTTAAACGGTGTATTTTACGCATCATTCATTTGTTTATAATTACGTTACGTTTTCATAGTTTCACATATTTACACATACGATATATGGATATGACACATCTATTACGTCCCCGCGCCGCCCGCACAATTTTCTTTCTTCTAACCTTGACAGACTAATTTATTTAGAGAATCGTAATGGTTTCATGTCTCGTTAGCTGGGTGGTCCGTGGAGTCACAGCATCCTCTTGTGTAGACTGTGGACTCGTTTGTCACCCCTTTTTATATAAAAAATAAATTTAATTTTGTAGAATTAAAATATAAAATAATAATAAAATTGTTAATATATATTGTACATGGTTATGTTATATATACAGTAATAATTGTGTAGAATAAGTTAAAATTACACGCATTAAAATCCATAAAATACATTTATTATTTCTCTCTGAAATAGCCACTATTATTCTTCCCTCTATTCCCTTGAGAAATATCCGGTCCGGGGGTAATGCAATAACAGCTCGCTGTCTCCACTTCTACTAACTCATTTGTTCATGATTTGCTTAGTAAAATGTATTACAATACGTAGCAAATTTAGAAAATATTTCAAACTTAGAAGGGATCGGTAACAATTGCTTAACAGTAAATATGAAATGATTGTAAAAACTTGCTTATTAGTAACTTTTTTCTTTTTTAATGTTTTTTATCAATGGCTCGTATTGTATTTTGCCAGTGTCAAGTAATGAGAAATTATCCTTTATTATGTTTTGTTTCAAAATTCTTTCACTATGTATTGATATGGGTTTCTTAACTAGTATATAGTTGATTGCGATAGTATCTCAAGGCACCAAAGCAGACAAACTAACTTGAGTTTCACATCATCATCGGAGTTCTAATTTCGTCATTACCGCTAATAGTTCATATGCGTTGAAATTTAATACACACAATCGCACCAATTATACGTATCAAAACCCACTTCAAACTATTATTAAAACTGTAAAATAGGAGCAGCAATTTTCATGTTCCTGACAAAGCTCCTAGTAAATTAACTTAATAAATACTAACTCGTCTCCTACAGATGGTGGTATAAAATTCTAGTATATTGGTCCCATAAAGAGTTGGTTCTTTTTTTATGATCCCTAAGTCGTATCGGTTTAGGAAAATCACCAGTGGTATTCGATATCAGAGGAATGTAGTTAGTTGCAGTTTAAAGAATGGCGGTAGTGTGCGACAAAGGAATCTTTTGGTTTTATTTAGCGGCTGCAATTAGTCCTTACATTTGAGCACTTCCCGTGGTAGATGCGATAGAATATGCAAAGGGATGCAACACATTCTAATGACAAATTATTATTAATAAAAATTATATATAAAGTCTTAAATTTTATATATAATTTTCTTATAAATACATTTTTGACACGAGCATCTTGCCGAGTACCTCACCAAGTTATTCGTAGACGAGTACGACGCGTTTACGTACTCGTCTGTATTCGTTCAACGTAGAACTTTTAAACATGAATGACATGCATCTCGTTGCCACGACTTTGTCTACTTAATTTTTATAGACTCCTAAATATTTTAAATGAAAAAAAAATGATATATATATATATATATTTAAATATATATATATATATATATATATATATATATATATATATATATATATATATATATATATATATATATATATATATATATATATATATATATATATATAATCAAATAGTGTCCAGTGAGTTTCGAGGGTCAATAAATCGATCTAGGTAGGATTTAATTTTAGAAAATGTCTTTTTGTCCGAGGTAAATTTTGACACTGTGTTAATGAGCGTAGTAGCTCAAGTGGATACCGAACGGTCGCGAAATCGTAATGCCTTGGTTCGCGTCCTGTCCTTCGGACCGATTTTTTTTTTCAAGTTCCATTCTTTTGTGAGAAAATCTATTATTTCGAGCATTTTTTTTTAGTATCTTTAAAAATACAAAAATTTCAGTTAAACTAATTGCACTCATGATTTTTTATTTAAATAACCAGTTCAGTTTTTCCTATTATGTCAATAACATCAAAAATATTATTCATCAGTATGTAATTTGTATCTAAATGTAATTTCAAAAAAACCGAGCAAAGCTCGGTCATCCGGGTACTAAACTAATTATACTTTGTCTAAATAATGTATTCTTGTGAAATTCTTAATTATAGCTGAATCGAGTACCTACTTATATTTTTTATATATTTTGTTACAGAAAGGTATTGGATAAAATGATAACGGAAATAATTTGTGAACTTTCAGGAGAATTTTACAACTACTACTGTCACTAACAGATTTTGAATGTTTACTAGAAAAGTTGTGGCTATAATTGCTAAATAGAACACCACATTTAGAGCCAAATTTCGATTAGCAGTGATACGGAGATAATTAGCAACTCGTGATTCTTACAAAATCTTATATTATTTATTTAAAGTGTCTAATTCACTTATATCAAAAATCATTCCCGATGTATGTAAGGTATAAAATTAAGCTCTGAAGAAAGTTATAAGGGTAAGAAAAACAAAAGTGTATTTTATTTTAAATATAATACAAACAACGAACGGATATCTCAGGGTAACGACGAGCGCAGTACAGTGACGCTCTGAATTTCACCACAAAGATGGCTCGTCACTCATTAGTACAAAAAAATAAAATTAGAAATAAATGAGGTAGGTATATCTACCGCAATATCATTTATCTTAGTTCGATGATTTTTCGAATGCTTGTTGAACGATATCTTGAAATGACTATGTTAGATTGTATTTCGTTTGGTTGTGTGACGGTCTCAGATAAAATTTCAATAGTGCGTTCTGGACTCTGGTGAAAATCTTAGCCTTTGCTCTGGTACTCTCTGCATTACTGTATAGCCTGACAAATTTTGTGAAAAGAGGCTCAGGTGTCTTGGGCTTATACATACTGGTTCTGTTTGTTGACCTTATGAGAAAACTATTGGTGAATATACTGGATAATGTAATGGTGAATATATTGCTGAATGTATCGTTGAATGTATAGAGGATTGCGGAGATGTATTTTTACTTATTTCTAAGTAACATTCTATCTATTTCTAACATTATTCTTTGCCTATCTTCATCAAAATATTTTTACAAGTTAATAACTAATTAAAAAGCTGAAGGTAATCCAACTCTAGGCATTGGGACGTCAATCCCTCGGTCCCCCGTGACCATGAGTCCTGGAAAGTACCCGAAACGTCGAGAATTAAAATTAAATAAATTAAACGCGATAAAATCCGTAAAAGAAGTTTTATATACATAATATAAAACTTCTTTCAGTAGTTTACTTTTTTTAAAGACCGGCAACGCCACTGCAATGGCCTTGGTGTTGTATTTTTTCATGGGCGTTGGTTGGTAGTTACTTACAATCAGGAGAATCACATACTTTTTTGTCCCCTATTATATGAAAAAAAAATAACTCACCACCAGGGGACTGCAATGAGCAGATTAAGAAGTAAAAGTTATATCCGTACGTGACCTTAACATGAATAGAAAAAAATGAAATTCTCAAATTAAGAATTCGTGGAGTAAGATTTAATTTAAGAACAAGACAAAGACTTGTGTCTAAAGTTAAATAAGAGGCATAACACTTTAGAGTGCTCTCTTAACCTTGTACTTTCGACTCGAGAACATCTCACTCTGTGCTGTATACCAAGTTTAAATTAAAAGAATATTTACTGAACAGAATTTGATTTAGTACTTTTCATTTTTTATAGTTTAGGTGTTAAAATAAAAATGAAAAATAAACATTTACTTCAAAACGCAAAGAAAAGTTAAAACCATTTTTACACAAATGATTAACTTCTGAAGTCAGAGATTTAATTCTTGTATACAATATTTCTCAGCATCTTTTTTAGAAGCTATTAAAAAAAAATTTATTCTACTGAAATTAAAAAGGTCCTAATTTAATTAGATAAGGAAGCTGGGTTGGCTCTGAATCTTTAAGTCAAATTGTGTTTTTTTTACATAAAATTAAGGAGTTTTGTTATTTAAATCTTAAGCCAATATAAAATATATACAAAATTTACTAGCATCATATAAACTTTCCATAGTTATTTCTAATTAAGGTTAAGTCAGTTAATTAAGAAGAAATAGTTTTATAAGTTTTATAATAAACTAGAAAAAACTATAAGTTTTCTACTATTTTAGTTAACACCAATAAGCAATGAAACACCCGAAGTAAGTTCCGTCGTTTACGTAATTATTAATTGGGCACTCTAAGAGCAAGTTCACTAACGTTCCAAACATTACATTAGATTTGACAAACAACAAGTTCTTGCCAAAAGAAATCTTAATTTAAAAACAAACATTTTATTTCAATTGATAAGTTAGCTGGGTGCTACCATTGACCCCATAATAAACAAATTGATGAAAGCATAAGCCTAACGCTGCAAGACACCCTCGTTCTGCATCGCTCAATCAGACCAAAAAGTCGTGATTAAAATCTGTAGTTTGAGTTAACTCAGTAAGGTGACTTCTTCACCCCTTTCCCGTAACTATGGGTGCTTTAAAGAACCCTAAATACCTGAAAAGGCGGGCATTAAAAATAGGTTAAGGGTGTATAGAATTAAATATAATTGTAAGTAAAATTTTTTGAAGTGGTAGAGCGATGCTGCTTTTATCTTATATGCTATCATTTTAGTAGTAAAGTTGCAGCACGAATGGGTCGGTTCAACCGGGGAAAGGCCACGCTTTCACAGAATACCAGCGTCAAATAGCTGCTTAATGCTGCTGTGTTTCGTATTGTGAGTGTAAAGAACCGGAGACCCATTTTACTGGAAATGAGGAATTCTATCTTAGTCCTCACGGGTGATTGATTCGTAATTGAGGATAGATTTAGATGTCTATGGGCCACAGCAACCACTTACTATCAGGTTGACTGTGTCCTCGTTTGTTTGTTTGGTTGAAGTGTGCCTGACCTAGTTAGTAGAGCACATCCGTTCCTCCCAAGCTTGTACTCACATTACTGCCAACACTGTCCACATATGCTCCAAATAATACACAAGTATCAACAAATCACTATCTATAATATGAAACGTGTTTCGCCTCCAAACGAGACCGATGAGTCTCTATTATTTTATTACCTGTTTTTTTTTTAAATAAAAGCATTATTAACACGAGTTTCAAACTTAACAGTTTCCGCTTAACCTGTCGTCGTAATTGAAACAACAGTTAAATAATTGAAATGTTCATATATGATTAATGAGACATGGAAAGGATAAATAAGTATTGAAGGGAAGGTGACGTTATCTAATTAATTTTAACATTTTTTTTACAAACGAATGTATTTGCGGAATCGAACTTGTGGCTTTTGAGTGAAGCTAAGCTGAAAGCTACCGTTATGTTTAGTCTTGTATTATTGGAAAATAAGTGTTACGTAATTATTAATTACAAAGTGAAAATGAAATTATATTAAGTATTTCGTCCCATTTTGATTTATTTTAAAATATATTACAATCAAAAGTCTTCGCTATATTAACGTAAACATCAAACGTACTTCGTATTGCTAAGGGATAATGTGTTTTCATATCCAAAAACCCTTCACATTTTCTTTACAAAAGCCGCTCTTTAAAAGCACTTATAATATGCTACTCTTATATTTCGCTTGGAATAGGTAAAAGTTATATTTACATAAAAACACAGTCTTTACCGATGTGACTCAGCGAGTCATATCACCAATTGGATCCAAATGATTTAGATCAATAAATTTACTTAAATGTCATATTTGAAACTAAGACTCCATAACTTACTACCTAGGTGATATGACTTTTTCCTGCCTAAGAATACTACTTGATATTCCCAGTCTTTTCTTTTGCTGTCGGCAAGCAGAAACATGCTGCTGTAATCCCATCTGAGTGATTTAGGGAGCCAGTATATTTACAAACTTAGAGGCATTAGGCTTAGTTTTCACTGGTGACCACACATTTGTGGTCTTCGTTTAAATTAGTTGCAGGTGTTCATGGTCAATGCATTAGCCAATTACCATAACCTTAACAGTTAGTTATTTTTTATGAGGGAAGGCAAACGAGCATGCCGCTTAGCTGATGGTAAGTGGCTACCCATGACCAACTCTGCGACACCATGGAAATTACAGGTACGTTGCCAGCCTTTAAAAAAGAGTAGTCTCTTTACTTGAAGGTAACTAAAGGAAGGAAACACAAGGAACAGCTCAAGTATTAGTTTACTTAGATTTTATAAGAAAACAGAATCGATGTATAATAAAAAAATACTAAGTTAATATAGCCATATCTTTTTATGTATTACCTTTTTTAAATAAAGGTACACGAACAGTACGGATTCGTACAAAACCATTTACAGAAAAGATAATGTTCTTATATACTATCACACATTTTCCACACGTCCCGGGTTGACAGAGAAACACTGCCAAAAAGCATTAAGTCCGTACTTTGTAATCCTTTTAAATGTATAAGTATCAGGTGCAAATAAATAAACCGGTTATGATTGTACATACTATTATATATGGCGTAAAGCTGCAGCTATATTAAAATTGTAGCAAGAATTTGTCAGCTAGATCGGGAAAGGACAACGCTGTTACAGAAGAACGGTAAACGGAACGAAACAGCAGTTGTGCTGCTGTGTCTCGTTTAGTGAGTATAGAGAATCGGAGTAAAGAGAAACGAGGCATTCCATCATAATCCTCAGTGGTGACAACGTATTCACATTTTAATTCTTAATTGATGGTAGATGAAGATGTCTACGAGCCACATAATCCACTAACCATTAGGTAGCCTGTGTGTTCGTGTGTCAAACTAACCGTTATCGTTACCATTACAGCTTATAACGCACTAACGACTGCTGAGTCATCCTCTATAGATTGACTCGTGTGGTGGATATGTTAGTTGTTATTAGGAAGCGTACTTGGTAGAGCCACGCTTGGGTAGCACTTGTAGCACGCATGGGTTGGCTTGACTGGGGAAGAACCACGCTCTCACAGAATACTAGCGTAAATAGCAGCTTAATGCTGCTGTGTTTCGTATGGTGAGTGTAAAGATCCGGAGACCCTTTTTTACTGAAAACGAAGCATTCCATCTTAGTCCTCAGGGGTGACAACGCGTCTACGTTTTGATCCTTAATCGACGATAAATGTAGGTGTATATGGGCTACAGCATCTACTTACCATAAGGTGAACTGTGTGCTCGTTTGTCACCCTTATTCTATAAAAAAAATCGCTGCTGGCCATCTACCGGTTCTTTCACTCTGTCGCCTCTTACACTGTCAATCTTTGTTTCGTATGGTGAGTGTAGAGAACCGGAGACCCTTTTTACTGGAAACGAAGCATTCCATTTTATTCCTTAGGCGTGACAACGTATCTGTATTTTGATTCTTAATTGAAGATAAATGTAGATATCTAGGAGCCACAGCATCCCCTTCCATCAGATGGGCTGTGTGGTCCTTCGTTACTGTTATTCTATAAAAAAAAACCTTGATACTTTGTGGAAATCATTTCATTTCTACCAGTCCTCTTAATCCAGAATTAATAAAATAATTAAAATCTAAAAAAAATTTTGACATCGCTATCAGCAGTTCTTTCCATTCATCCTTAATTGGAGTGTAATGGACTCGTTACGAACGACGAGTTTTTTATAGAAATTATGTATAAGTTTCATCTTTTTAACGGTAATATTAGCATTCCACGACAAATTGAATTTGTCTGCTCATTTGTTAAGTACGTTGCGTTGAATAAAAAAGTAGTTAATTAAACGCGATAAAATCCGTAAATTTTTAAAACTCCGTTTTATTCAATGTGTAGTGTTCGCGTAAATTTAAGAAAACATTAAATACGTTGCGATTTCTTTTTCATTTTTTTATTCAAATTCGATATTTTTTATTCATTATTTATATGCATGAAAAGATATATATCAAATACATTTTAACGTGAGCGAAAATAAAAGTGAAACAGTTGAAACTATTTTTTTTCACACAACTGTCAATTTTAATTTCAATCAGTTATTGACTTTTTCATTCAAGAAATTCTCAGTAGCTGCCCAGTGTTAGAAAGTTTACGGTGTCTCATCCTCATGCCTCGAAAAGCACGTAAATCTTTTGGTCCTGCACCTGATCTCTCTCCGGTTGTGTTTGTTTGCCATCCTATTGGACTAAGAGAGTAAGGGAATAAAGAGTGAACCCGTGCTTGCGCGTACACTTGGACAATATAGTCCTGTCCGGCTTGGCTGATCTCCATTGAAGCTGGCGGCCGTGACCGAAATTCGGTGTCGGTTATTATTATTATAAATTACAAATAAATATATTTTTTTCGTCGTTAAATTTGTCTCACATTTGGGTACAGCTAAGCAGTAGAATAATTTATCGGCGTCTTCCGTCATACAGCTAACAAATAAACCATAGCTGAACATAGGCCTACCCATAGATTGCCTCATGGGGGATATTTGCCACAGATGTCAGGTTTATATGCTGGTTGGTCGCCTTTTAGGGTAGTCGAAAAAAAAGAACGTAAATGATAAATTAGTTTATTCCCTAAATAACTCTCTAAAGGCTGAATCTTACTATAAAATATTACGAATATCGAATAATGGGTGTCCCTTTTCACTGTATTCGAGGCATTCCATGTTATACTTCAGGAGTGATGACGCATTTTTAACGTGGTAGGCCATGCTGCAGCTATATTATGGTTGCAGCACGAATGGGTCGGCTCGAACTGAGAAGGAACACGCTCTCACAAAACACCAGCGTCAAATAGCTCAGTTCTGTTGTGATTCGTATAGTGAGTGTAAAGAACCGGAGATACCTTTTTATTGGAAACGAGTAAATTAATCTTAGTCCTCAGGGGTGGCATGTGTATTTTGATTATTATTCAAGTATAGATGTAGATGTTTATGGGCCACAGTATCGACATCCCGTCAGGTGGACCTGAGGACTAATGATGGAATGTCTCGTTTCTCTTCTTTTCTACACTCACCGTATGAAACACAGCAGCATTATATTGTGATTTCGAGCTGATCCATTCGTAGTACAACCACAATAAAGCTGCATCCTGGATTTTGCACGTGTAAAACAAATTTCAATTACTTTCGAGTACAGAATAAGGCATTATGATTTATGCCAAAAAGTAGCAACACGTTATATGGCCTTTTAATATACTGAATTTAAAAAACGAAGTATACGTAAAAACCGATTCGAAGCAAGGGCAGCGTTATTGCCAATTTTGCGCGATTCATATTAAGAGCGCCCATTACCCTCGCTTTTGTCTCGTAGAAAAGCTCTACCCTTTGAGATCAAGTTTTATGTTCACAAGAGCCTTTCTTAACGCAATTTGATTTATTGATAGATTTTTTTAAAACGTTAATGTTAAAGAAACTTACTGTCCACTAGATGGCATGTGGCTACTGCCGTCCATGAACGCCTGCAACCAACTTCAAACAAAGAAGGCTACAGACGCGTTGTCACCTCTACGATGGAACTCCTCAAAGTCTGTAATTAAAGGCTCTTTACCCTTCAGACCGAAACCCAATAGTAGAAACACTGCTGAACCTACTGATCTAAACGGACACAGAGGCAGAAAAAAACCTTTAATCTGTCACCTACTCTGTTTTTTTACACAAATTAAAAAACATAGAATGCGATAGCGGTGATCTAACGAATTAAATATGTCCATTCATTAATTGCTGACGGATTGGCAATCGTAGTACCGGAATTGTTGAGCTTTTGCGGTTTTTCGGGACCGACAAGGCTTAGAAACTTTCAAGAAAAGAGCCTACTCATTTCTAAAAGTCTGTCAATGTACCTGCGATTCCCTTGGTGGTACAGATATTTATGGGTGACGATGATAATTTACCATCAGGTGAGCTGTATGATTGTAAGACTCTTCTTCTATAAAAAATATCTCATCCTTGATGAGGCTTACCACATCCGGTCTAGATATTTAGCTCTTGATGTACCATGATTATAATACCACTATGTGTTGAAAGATATGCGATCTGTCTGGGGTTTCCCATAGTCAAAAATATGATAACGATCCTCTTACGGTGCCATAGATATTTAAAAAGGTTATTCACAGAAATTAACTTGAATAAAAAGCATTGCATGATGATAAACAATGAAAAATATAGTTTTAAAAAGTTTCTATTAAGTCCTGATCCGGTTTCGCCGCGGTAGGTCTTTAGTTTTAAAATAATTTTTCATTAATTTTGTTTTATCAATGTTCAAGTTTCTCGGGTAAAATATAGCTTAGATCACTCCTGGCATTGCTCTTTGTCTGATTGTGATAGAAAGAGAGACAAGAAAACATTAAAAGGATTATTCATGTCTTAATAAAATAGCTTTTTGAATTGAATAGAATCCGGTTATTTCGATATTACAAATAGGTACTTCAATTTTATTTATATGTGGGTATATATACCGTATAAGGGCGGTTAAGAATATCTACAACCCCACATCTTCCCGTGGGTGTTATAAGCGACAGAGGGTAACAAGCAGGAGATTCGCAGCGGCATCTTACTGATAACAGAAATTGTACGACAAAAAAAACTGCGGTTGCCAACCCGCGTCATGCGTGGCAACTATGGCAATGTACCCCCCTATGATGAGATTTATGAAGGGACGACGCCCAATCGCTGGCACCTCTGCTATTCCTGGTTACGGTGGCGATCATGGGTACGGCAGAGCAGGGGGTGCCAAGAATATCTGGTGGAGGTTGGGTTACCACCTAAGACGTAAGGTTCCGCATAAAATAACAAGAAACCCTTATAGTTTCACCAATTCCGTACGTCTATCCATCTGTCTACAGCTTAGCCTGGAGACTATGGTACCGGTACTCTATATAGCTGCAATTTTGCATGGTTATGTATCATCATCATCAGCCACTGCTGGACATAGGTCTCTCCCAAGGCGCGTCATTTAGCCCAATCTTAGACTTCACGTATCCAGTTGCTGCCAGCCATCTTCCTCGGATCGCTCCATCTAGCCGGGGGGCGTCCCACACTACGTTTACATAAACGCGGTGCCCACTCTATGACATGCCTACTCCTACGGTTATTGCTTCTGCGACAAATGTAACCAGTTCATTGCCATTTCAGCCCGCAAATACGGAGGGCTGTGTCGGTTACCTTGGTTCTCCGGCGGATTTCTTCATTACGAATCTTATCCACAGAGGAATTCCAAGTATAGCTCTTTCCATCGCCCGCTGAATGACTTTGAGTTTGTGGAGTAGTCGTACCGTAAGTGTCCAAGTTTCGGCACCATATGCGAGTACTGGCAGGAAGCACTGGCTGAAGACTTTCGTCTTCAAGCTATGCAGTATGAGCGACGAGAAGACCTAACGAACCTTCCCGAACGCTGACCAGCCCAACTGCATTCGCCTATCGGCTTCTTTCTCGAAGTAGTTTTTATCTATCTACATATCGAATATACTGAACAACTTCAAGAATTTTACCATCTACGATAATCGGATCTGGTATGACATAACTATTAATTATGACTTATTTAGAGACTACTTTTCTTTGAAGAAGTTTGTCATTATAAAATCTATACGAAATTCTCTATCCTGTGGTCTAAACAAAAGTCAGTTAATACAATAAATTATTTTTGCAATGAAGTAAAACTTCATTGCAAAAAGAATTTATTGTATTTTGATAACAAAAAAAACATACCAAGCGAATGTCGGCAGCGTGAAGATCACAATTATTTCAATGTATTTACTCGAAATGATTTTCGTAAAAAAATAAATTATATTCACACAAAAACTTTTATTACAATTTTATAATAAAACACTATACTAAAATAATAATAAAACAATAGAAAAATCTAAAAATCAACACAATAACATTCACACGAAAATGGCATACAAAGTGAACGTAGATGATAAATAAATAACGATAGACTTACTGACTTTTTATTGCTTAAAGGATAGAAAATTTCATATTGATTCTATAATCTAAAAAAATTATGTCAAACTCTCATATATATATTTATGTTAAAGTGCTTGGTGTGTAGTGGATGCGGTCTCATGAGACCGCATGGGATTTTACGGAATATGGCCACGGTGTCATGGGACCTGGACTAGGGGATTGAGAGGTTAAGCATATTGTGGTGCCCGTGCCTCATAGCAGCTCTGCTTTACTACCAGGTTCCATTCAATGAGCACAGATAAGGATCGTTATGCTTTTCGAACTAGCTTATCCACCTCAAGGGCCCACTGCTGCAGATTTTCGTTAATGCGTTGCACGCGATCTTTAAGCTGCGCACGAAATACGTGTTCCAGGTAAGTGTTGCCATATCTTACCTCCAATGCCTCAAGGAGCTGCTCGTAAGTCCTTCCTTACCGAGTGCTTCCAGAACAGTTAAGGCCTGGTCGCGCAGGCCTAGTGTGAGAGCAATCATGACCTGACTTTTATTCCAGCCATTCCGCTTTCATGACAGCCTCGAACTGAATTTTGTAGGCCGATCAGGAAGAAGTTCCGTCGAATGGCGGCACTTTGAATCCACGTAATAAAGGTGTTGTAGCTACTACGGAAGGTGTGATTACATCCCAAGTTTAAGGATGTCCAGTTTTTTTTCATGTAAGCCATCACGTTGTTTATTTAGTCAATTTTGGTTTCAGCTTCTGACAGCCGGTTGTCTTGTTGAGCAACTCTATCCCTCACCTCTCTTATCTCTTTCCCGAAGGTAGCGTAAAGGTTCTTCATGAGGAGCATCTGCTCTTCCTTATTGCGTTTGAGCTGTTCTTTCAAACGACGGGCCTACTCCTCCTGTCGGCAAGCCTGCTCCTGCAGCATCATTATCAGAGCATCTAAGTCAGGTGCTACAGGTGTAGGAGCTTCTGACGGACTGGCCTCCGTGGTCAGCAGCTGGCCCCCAACATCTGCGGTGTTGCACCACCAAATCGTCTCTGGCCCGACTTCTGCAGGCGTTGACTTCGGGTACGAATCCGTGTCGTCTTTAGGTAAAATCGGCATGATTGTATTCTACTTCTGTTACCAATTGTTATGAGTTTGGGTTTCGTGACAATAAATACTGCCGATTGAATTACTGGAAATCGGCTGTTTAATTACCGAACACCAATTACAACTTAAACACACAAATAATAAAACTCAAGATAGTTATATCGCTTCGAAGTATTCGCTTGATCGCCAATTCAATACTGCCCCGGGTCACGGTCAATACCAGACTTTTTCTACTGAAACATCTAGAATATTCGAGTCCCGACCGAATAGTTGTAGAAAGTTCTAGTAAGGAATGTTCTACAAAGCTCTCCTAGTTCTGTTATTCGATACTTGATGGCGCTTGTGTCATTAATTATGGCGCGCAAAATTATTATAATTATAGCATAGTAAGTCTGCTAGACCGAGGAAGGATCACGCTCTCACAGAATAACCTCGTGATATAGCAGATATGATGCTGTATTTCGTATGGTAATTGTCGAGAACCGGAAACATTTTTCTGGAAATAATTCATTTCATCTTATTCCTTAGGGGTAACAACATTTCAGTTTCATTGGTATGTTCGTATTTCATCGAGGATAGATGCGGATGTCTATAGACAACATCAGCCACATACCATCACGTTAACTTTGCACTCGTTTGCCAAATTAATACTATGCAAAATTAATTTAATTACACATTATCTTTTTAAGATAAGACTTTTGATAAAATAATTAAAATCTAATAAATATTTGATACCGCTTTGAACAGCTCTAGTTCAACCATCTTCATTAATCATTCATCATAAAGTAAACTCTTCACGAGCAACGAGATTTTTATAGAAATTCGATACAAAGCTTCATCATTTGAATGGTAATATAAGCGCCGCACGACAAATTGAATTTGTCCGCTCATTTGTTAAGTATCTTGAAATTTTTCATTCCAATTATTTTTGTGAGTGAAAATAAAAGTGAAACAGTTGAACTATTTTATTCATACACACGTAATTATTTTTGATTTAATTGAAAAATCAACCTTAAAAATAACGGTTGTTAAAATACTTTTAAATTTAATATACCTATTTTGAAAATTTCAGGAACGTAAACAGATAAGGTAGACATTTCGCTCTAATATATAAATAAACAAGAGAATATACTTACGCATGTCATACCGTGGCTGTCGAAAGAAGTTACAGTGGGATACTAAAATGGGGGATGGGCAGAATCGTCTTCTTATTTTTTTAACTTATTACACAAAAATACAGTCGATTGTTCTTGATACAACTTTTGCCAAACTGTAGGGCAGTTTGTTGGCGAATACATCACCGTCTTACATTATATGTACCTACTGTAAATTTTGTGATCCTTAAGAACGCGTTTGCAAATCAACCATAAATTAAGTGTTTTCGGTAGATTTTGTGACAAAACTAAACCAAATCAAATATAAGTAAAAACTACCATGTATAGATTGGTTCTTCATCTGCAAATGTCTGTAACTCTTTTGTTGAAAATAGTAGTTTTTTATATTGTAAAAACGAACTTTCGTTGCCATTTTCTACAAAATTAACGATACCGGCTTGTGTTTCGGTACATGTTTTGGTCTATTATCAACATATTTAAAAAATTTAAAAAATACTATAAGATGACAGACATATTCAATTAAAAAACCCTGGGTTTATTTTTTAACAAAATGTCACAAATAGTCGTAAAAAAAAATAAAAACTGATGCACATTTTTTACACATATTTTGGTAATACGGATGAATCATAATGTATTGCAATAAGGGAGCTATTTTATTGTTGGTGCCTGCTTTGATTTATTGTACAAAGATTTCGATGAAACCACAGTCCGCGCTCGGCCGCCGTCGTGAGTGGACACTGTATCGCCTGTTTGCAGCGGCTCATTCTGAAAAGATCGCTGTACATACACAAAATATTAGAAAAAAACAAATTGGAAACATAAGTACTTGACAAGTGATAAAATTATTATTTTTATACTCACAGTTTTTATTTAGCTAAAAATAAGTAGGATATATAAACTTACCTACTACTGCAACTCGTGGACGAGCGGAACTAGGTGTGTCGAGTTTGGGCTCGTTTTGTTGGTTATGATGAGACCTTACCTCTGGACTTATGGCATGACCTGAAGGTGTACTTTCGTGACCGCTATTTGAACTTCTTGCAGAGTAAAACTAGGGGTGACGAATTTGGGCTCCGTTTTGTTAGTTATGACGAGTCTATACCTCTGGACTTGATGGAGTGACCTGAAGGTCTAAATCGGTGATTGCAACTGGAACTCCTACCGCTGGTAGAACTAGGTGTGCCGAGTTTGGGTTCGTTTTGTTAGTTACGATGGGACCTTACCACCGGACTTGATGGAGTGACCTGAAGGTGTAGTTCAGTGATTACAAGTGGAACTCCTAGACTTGTAGAACTAGGTGTGCCGAGTTTGGGTTCGTTTTGTTAGTTACGATGAGACCTTACCACCGGACTTGATTGAGTGACCTGAAGGTGTAATCAGGTGGTTACAAATGGAACTCCTAGACTAGTAGAACTAGGTGTGACGAGTTTGGTTTCGTTTTGTTAGTTACGATAAGACCTTACCACCGGACTTGATGGAGTGAAATTCGGCACACCTAGTTCTACTGGTTCAGAAATTCCAGCAGTAGTTACTGAATTACCCAATCAGGTCACTCCATCAAGTCTGGTGGTAAGGTCTCATCATAACTAACAAAACGAACCCAAACTCGGCACACCTAGTCTTACAAGTCTAGAAGTTCCACTTGTAATCACCGAACTATACCTTCAGGTCACTCCATCATGTCCGGTGGTAAGGTCTCATCACAACCTACAAAACGAACCCAAACTCGGCACACCTAGTTCCACCAGTCTAGGAGTTCCAGTTGCAATCACCGATTTACACCTTCAGGTCACTCCATCAAGTCCGGAGGTATGGACTCGTCATAACTAACAAAACGGAGCCCAAATTCGGCACACCTAGTTCTACTCGTTCAGAAATTCCAGCAGTAGTTACTGAATTACCCCTTCAGGTCACTCCATCAAGTCTGGTGGTAAGGTCTCATCGTAACTAACACAACGAACCCAAACTCGGCACACCTAGTTCTACTAGTCTAGGAGTTCCACTTGTAATCACCGAATTACACCTTCAGGTCACTCCATCAAGTCCGCAGGTAGGTAAGGTCTTATTATAACTGACAAAACCAGTTCAAAGTCCAGAGCTAACATCCCACTACCAGTAGAGGGCTTCCAGTGCCAAGCAGTCTTTGGAGCAGGTATTCATATTTCGTATCGAAGTATATTTCTGAGGTAGGTATAAGAAATGAAAAACAAATTCAATCTTTCAAATTATCAAAATAATTTCATTTGACTACGATTCCCACAGCCAACCGTGCGTACACTAGTGTGTGTGTGACTTTTGTCAATGTAGTAGTGCGATTCTATACCTATCCATTTTGTAAACGCGTCCTTAAGAACTTGAAATACACGTAAACTGTACCTACTGTAATTTAAAATGCAGTGTAAAAACTTAAAATAAGAAAATTAAATTTACATTTATTTAAAACATTTAAACTAATTAAAACTAAGCGCTGTTACTACTGTTACATACCTTATTATATGTAACCTGATTAATACTTAAACTCATTAAACACATTTAAAATCAAATTAATTTAAAACTATAACTTTAATTAAGACAATATTAATTATTACACATATAATTATCCAGCAACCACTCTTTCAACTTCTTTTTAAATATTTCTTTATTACCACATTCTTTTTCAGAAAATATCTCAATGAAAATACGTGGTACTAGACAACGTATTTCTTTCGCGAAGTAATTCTAATATTTTTGTTAAATGTTCGAAATTTTTTAAACTCTAGAGATTTAATTTGATCTGTTGCAATTAAGTACTTAAATTTTACATGCATATGTAATATTCTAAAATTTTAAATAAATTATTATTATTTTCGTCTATGTTATATTTTTTCTTTTTTTCATCAATAAACATTTTTATTAATCTAATTTGCAACTTAAGAATTTTATCTGTATATGTTTTAAAAGTACGTCCATATAAGTAGTCCATAACTCAGGGCTGAATCAGCTAGTGCATAGTAAAGCGTATATAAGATTGACCTGCTTACTGTAAGTTTTAAGTTATTAAGCCTAGATAATATGTATCTTAATCTATCACAAACAATGTCAATATGTAACTTCCAACTAAAACTACAGTCTACTGTTAGCCCTAAGTACTTGTAACTATTCACAACTTCTATGGTTTTACATTCGCATTGTTCCAGTTTATTATGTAAGCACTCGTACGAATGACCAATGATTTTAATTTCCTCACTAGGTTTTCTCATATAAGGAGAGTGTAGAAACATACATTTCATTTTAGAGACGTTAAGTATAATGCCGTTGTCTCCTAAATAATTTTAACATCCCTGTCAGCCTACATCAGCCACGTGTTATCGGCGTACATATATGTGGAACAATGTTTTACAATGTTATCCATGCTATTCACGTGCATAATGTACATATGTACATATGATATACATACAACAGGTCCGAATACGGAGCCGGTTGGCACACCCAGCGTTACGTTGGCTTCTTCCCCAGTCGTTCCGTTAAATATAGTGTGTATTTTTCGAATCTTCAAGTAAATTTGGAACCATTTGTTCATTGGGCCTCGAATCCCAGAAAAAAAGTAGAAAAAAACACTCTTGCATTCCATTTAAAATCCATGTTCAGCAATGTTCGTTTAAGGCATCACAGAGAGGAACTCTGAGTTATTTATTAATTATTAGTTATAATCCATATTACACCTGATAGAGCCGCACAGAAGCTATATTATGATTGTAGTACGAATGAATCGACTCGAAAGGGAAAGGACTACGCTCTCACATAATACTGGCGCGAAATATGAGCTGTGCTGCTGTATTGCTTATGGTGAGTAGACTATTTTTACTGGTAACGATACATTCCATTTTGGTCCTCACGGGTGACAAAGCGTCTGAATTTTGATTCTTAATCGAAGACAAGTGTAAATTCTATGGGCCACAGCATCCATTTACTATCAGGTGAACTGTGTGCTAGTTTATTACCCCTATATCCTGTTTAGAAAATCCATTACTTGCTCAGTGAGTTTCACTTTCTTCATATTATTATGTAATAGTCTTAGAATTATATTGAATTACACAAAGTATTAATACTGAAAAGTTTGAAACGTGTTTGTATCTTGGTAAAAATTTAATGAACTTTACAGAGAATTGAAAGAAACAAAAGTTTTATTAACCCGTATGGGGTGCTGGCGTACTGTTCTGAAACTACGCTTGGGGCAATGCCAGTGGATTTTATATAACAAATATCTTACAATCGAAATGATATACTAAATTTTATTAAGTGATACCTATATACGACATTAAAAAGTTAAGACAGGTATGTTTTCTTATGATGTTTTCCCTTAGTTATCGAGCATAACGTAAATCCATTGATTACTTGACTCCACCAGAAGGAACATAATGTTTTAAGTATATGTATATATATATATATATATATATATATATATATATATATGTATATATGTATATATATATATATATGTGTGTGTGTGTGTGTGTGTGTTTGTATGTGTATGTATTTTTATATTTTGTTTTTTAGCCTAAATGGCTTGATGGATCTAAATACGAGTTGTCAATAAATTCATATTAGTAGTACAAGTTACACAAGATAACTTTATATAACATTTGGAATTGAATTAAGTAAAGATATAGTTGTTCGAACGTTTTCCCAAAGCGTTTTATGTAAAAGATAAACTAGCACCATCTTTTAGAACTAATTTGAACTTCGATACGATCGGCGTATTTGGTGTGGGCTGTTTAAAAGGCGCATAGATATCGTTTCGTCTTTGCCGAACGTTGGGACATATCGGAAACAAAATCGGCGTATCTCTGCGTGATGGACTTATAAATGAGGATATTCATAGTGGAACCAGTGTAACCGACATAACTCAACTGATCAGTAAATGAGAGTGGCAACGGTGGTGGCACTGGCCATACACCTCGATAAACCGATAACTGATGAGAAAAAAAGTTGCTCGTATCGACGAACTGTTAGGGATGCTGGAAGTCAATGGAATCAAGTGGCTCAGGACCATGCTTTGTGGTATTTCTAGGGGAAAGTCTATGTTCAGAAGTGGACTTTGCTATATAAATGTGGGCAAGTTTATATGACATATTTTTTGACTTACAATTGCTATGAAATTTCATTAATTTTAAGGTACTTCTTCATAGTTCGTGCATCATTTCACGAGTTCACAACATACAACAGAAGTAAAATTAGTTTGCTAGTAAAATTAACGACTGTTTAGGTGACAGCTGACGGCGCCAATAACTCATTTTACTACCAATTTAGTTGCGTCGTTTTAACGTGCGTCTCACCCAGTCCTTATGTAGTAAATATCGTTATATTATGTCAATTAGTAAATTTGTTTAAATTTCAATTAAAAATTTTTATTGGTGCGGCCGAAGATCGAACCTGGGTTACTTGCATACTGTGATATATACCGTGAGCACTTCTTTAATTAATTAATTCAAGTCCATATGTCAAGATGAAATTATATCTCTTAATGATGTTATACGAAGTGCTCTTATAATCTCTATCTTTTATATCTATACAAGGCTATAAATAATTTATTATATTACTCACCAAGCGTGGCAATTATGGCAAATATGCTATGAGTAACGACGCAAACAAACGGCCCCCAGTCCCCGGCGGCAATTCATGGCTACGGTGACGACCATGATAAAGGCGAGGCAGGGGGTACTAAGAATCTCCGGTGGAGGTTCGGTTGCCACCTACGACGACTCGACCTGGCAACATACAACGCACGCACCCTGAGAACTGACGAGAAGATACTGGAGTTGAAAGAAGAAGTAAACAAGTTGCGCTGGCATATATTAGATTATCCGAGGTCCGAAGAGAGGGGGAGGACACGGTAATCCTCGAGTCCAGCAACTTGTCACCGGGAGGGCGACCATCTGTCCCAAGGTGTCGAATTTATAGTCCACAAGTCTCTCGTCAACAACGTTGTAAAGATTGGGATTGATAAATAATTTATAATATTATTTATACCCGCTGTGTACTAATATTTCAATGTTTGTTTTCTGCTGCTTTTTTTCCGAATGCTATTGCTGGTTTTTCCGAAACGATATGTTCGTGGTTTTAGTCATACTTCTACAGGCGGAATCAAAAAGTAAAATGCATCAATACTGAAGGTACTGTTGATATATTGGAGATCCTATCAATTTTTGAAAGGCTTTATTCAAAGTTCCATTCTTAGCCCATCACTCTTCGCCATATACGCAGAAGACATAAAAAATGTAGTTCAACACTCCAAATACCACCATTGTGCCAATGACACCCAATTGTAAGTTCATCATCACCAACAAACGACAGTATTACAACAGCGGTTACCAGCTTAAATAATGATAAAATTAATAGAGCATTGGTCAAAGTCTCAGGGCCTACTTTAGAATCCTAAAAAACACACTTGTTTAATTTTGGGAACACGTCATCAGGTTGCATCTATCAAAAAATTGTTCCAATACTGTCATGATTAATGACACAACTATTCCTCGAGATGATTGTGTCCATAACTTAGGCCTTAACATGCATGAAGGTTTAACGATTGTACAACACGTACAGCAAAACTGAGGAAAATGTTTTGGGTCTAAAAACTCTTTATAAAATTCGTTCATTTCTAAATACGGCTCCGTCTTTGCAATAGTCTGGTCTTGTCACATTTGCATTATTGCGACTTGGTATATAGTCGTTGACCCTCCCAGAAAACCACAGGAAGAATACAAAGGGTTCAAAATACGTGTCATGCGTTGACATACCTAAGGCTAACCATATAACTCCTTATCTCCTCGAAAAAAGTATGGGTTACGCCAGAAAACTAAAATATGCTTGTTTCGTAAACTCATTGAATTATTCATAAATCCTCATTACTTATATTATGAAAAAATATCTCCAAAATGTCAACTAAAACATTTGAGACGAAGTGGTAAACCATTATATATACTTCCAACTTATAAACTGTAATGTTAAAGAGAAATGATGTTTCAAATGTGCTGCTTCCGAAATTTTGTATAATAAATTTTGGAGGCAGCAAATTTGAATTTTCAGTAGATCGTGAATATCAATTAATAATAATAATAGAAAAAATGCAAAGTATAGTTACTTTAACAACAAAGGTTGGAAGCAGATGTTAAGTATTATATATTATAAATGTACCGACATTTACATAACACATATGAATATAATAGATATCAATCTATTCTTTATTCGTTTCACGTTAATGTAAAAATTTAGATTAAGATACTGTCTTTTTATAAAAGTGAGCTATGAAAGAATACCGGGGGTGACCTCAAATCACCACATAGTTGAGTCACAGGTTAGATTGTATTTTTTTTTTTTATAGAAAAGGGTGACAAACGAGCACACAATCCACCTGATGGTAAGTGGTTGCTGCGGCCCATAGACATCTACATCTATCCTCCATTAAAAATCAAAATGCAGATGCGTTGTCACCCGTGAGGACTGAGATGGAATGCCTCGTTTCCAGTAAAAAAGGGTCTCCGGTTCTCTACACTCACCATACGAAATACAGCAGCATTAAGCTACTATTTCACGCTGATATTCTGTGAGAGCGTGGTCCTTCCCCGGTCGAGCCGACCCATTCGTGCTACAACTATACTACTAATATAACTGCAGCATGGCTCTACCACGTAAAAAATTATAACGTACCACGTATTATAATGATTTCTTATATTTACGCAAACACTACACATTGAAATAATACTAGTTTTTACGGATTTTATCGCGTATATTTAACTATAGATTGTATTATTTTTATGTTAGTTAAAAAAGTTTTAATGTTAGTTAGATTTTTTGGTACATTTTCAAAAAACCGTATGTGAATTAAGTGAAAAAAAAATGTTTATTATTATTATTTAGGGGTATTAATAGAGTATTGTGATCGGATTGGGCTGAATAATTATTGTAAAAGGAAATTATAAATGAACATAAGCATATATTTAATACACTAACATACATAAATTAATTAGTCCCAGCTGCATCTGATGATCCGAGAGAATTCCAGCATCCCAAACAAGCCGGTTTCCGAAAATGCTTCAGTAACATAGACCACATACACACCCTGTGGTACATTGTACAGAAGACCAAAGAGTACAATCCACCATTTAGTCTGGCGTATGTAGACTATGAGAAAACCTTTGATTCCATCCAAATATTGGCGGTGCTACAGCCACTTCAGCGTTTTTAAGTTGACTGTCGGTATTTCGAAGTGCTGAAGTGTTTGTACAGTAGGGCTACGATGGCTATGCGCGTACAGAGCCAGTATTAAACACCTATCCAATTGTAAAGAGGTGTAAGACAGGGTGACGTTCTTTCCCCGAAACTCTTCAGCGTTGCATTGAAAGACGTTTTCGTTTTTAAGCTACTGGACTGGAAAGGATACGGTATTAATATCAATGGCGGGTACATCACTCACCTTCGATTTGCCGACGATATAGTCCTTATGGCAGAATCGCTGGAGGACCTAAGCACTATGCTCAATGACCTCAATGGTGTCTCCCAACGGATAGGTCTTAAGATGAACATGGACAAAACAAAGATCATGTTTAATGTCCATGTCACACCTATGCCGGTAGTTGTTGGGAACACTATGCTCGAAGTTGTTGACAAGTACGTTTACCTGGGACAAATAGTGCGACTAAGTAAGTCCAACTTCGACCGAGAGGTCAATCGACGGATTCAACTCGGCTGGGCAGCGTTCGGGAAATTGCAACACATTTTTTTGTAGGTATACCTTAATTGGCCGTATGAGGAAGCTCAAGGTCGCTCAGCGAGCTATGGAGAGGGCTATGCATGGAGTTTCTCTGCGTGGTAGACTCAGAAATGAGGATATCCGCAGTAAAACCAGAGTGACCGACATAACCCAACGGATTAGTAAGCTGAAGTGGCAATGGACCAGCCATATAGCTCGAGAACCGATAACCGATGGGGAAGAAGGGTTCTCGAGTGGCAACTTCGTACAGGTAGGCGTAGTGTAGGGCGACCCCCTACTAGAAGGAGTGACGACCTAGTAAGATATGCAAGAAGTCGATGAATGCAGGTGGCTCAGGACCGTGCTTTGTGGCATTACTTGGGGAGGCCTATGTTCAGCAGTGGACTTGTGAAGGGCTGTAATGATAATGATGAAACGTCGACAACTTTGAACATAGTGCTCCCAAAAACTGCCGGCATAGGTGTGACATGGACATTAAACATGATCCTAGTTTTGTCCATGTTCATCTTAAGACCTATCCGTTGGGAGGCACCATTGAGATCATTGAGCATTTCAGGTCCCCCAGTGATTTTGCCATAAGGACTATATCGTCGGCAAATCGAAGGTGAGTGATGTACTCGCCATTAACACCGTATCGTTTCCAGTCCAGTAGCTTGAAAACGTCTTCCAATGCAGCAGTGAAGATTTTCGGGGATATAACGTCACCCTGTATTACACCTCTCTGCAGTTGGATAGGTTTCGAACTCTGGTTATGTACTCGAATAGCCATCGAAGCCCTACCGTACAAATACTTCAGCACCTCGATATACCGACAGTCAACTTGGCACAGCTGAATAGACTATAGCACCGCCCAAATTTCGACGGAATCAAAGGCTTTCTCATAGTCCCCATACGCCAGGCAAAGTGGCAGATTTTACTCTTCGATCTTCTGTAAAATCTGCCGCAGGGTATATATGTGGTCTATGGTACTGAAGCCTTTTCGGAAACCGGCTTGTTCGGGAGGCTGGAAGTCGTCGAGTCTGCGTGCGAGACGATTCGTAATGCCTTTCGAAAACAGCACGTAGACGCGGCTCAGAAGGGATATCGGTCTGTAGGTCTTCAAGAGAGCGTTGTCGCTTTTCTTAAAGAACAAGTTCGCCGCACTTCTGCTCCACGCCTCCGGAGGTAATGCTACCATGGAGGACGGAATTGAAGAGCTTCTGAAAGACTTCAAGTACCGGTGTTCCACCCGCTTTCAGAACCTCCACTATAATTCCATCCTCGCCTTGGGCCCTGCCATTTTTAAGGTGCTGGAGAGCCATTATAATCTCGCTCAGACTGACGTCCGGAATATCATCGGAATAGTGTCGAATAAGACTTGCTCTTGTATCGTTACTCACACTTGCGTGTGGCTTCAACGATGATGTGTACAGCTGCCCATAGAACCTCTCAATCTCACTCAAAATCTCAGGTGTTCCGGAAACGATGCTGCCACACTCAGTCTTCAGCTTTGACAGTTGGCTCTTTTTGAAGACAGATTTCTGGCAAAGACTTTGGAGCTTTGGCTTTGCTCGATCGCTTCTTTAATACGAGCAGTATTAAAGTTGCGTAAGACTCGCCGCATTCACTTGGGGATCTGTATGTTCTGTTGCCTGTATGCTGTCAAATCTGTTGACGATTGTAGCCTCATCTCCCGTCTAACAGCCATGATATTAAGAGTGTGATCGGAGAGTTTTTGTGTTCTTCTGCGGCGGGTCTTGCAGAACCTAGCTCCAACCGCATGGACAGTTTCCACGAGCTTGTCATTCACATCGTCCAATGAATTGCAATATTCTAGGCTCTGAAAGCGGTTACGTAATTGGAGCTGAAATGTTTCGGGATTCTGGATTAGAGCACGAGGGGGACAGAGCGTTGATTTCATTAGACGAGAAATAGAAATAGAAATAGAAATAGAAACTTTTTTATTCAATGTAGATTATAAAAATACTTATTGAAAGTCACTTTTTTAATTTACCACTGGTTCGCAAAAAAAAACCTCTGTCCTGGGAAGAACCAGCAAGAAACCCAGCGGGACTATTTTTTTTAATAATAGCTTACAATCATGTTTACAATCAACAACACAAGACAAATTAGAAATAGCTTGGTAGCGATCACCCTTCCCAGGGGTTATTATCATCTATAAATTCCTTAATATTATAATAACCCTTTTTATACAAACTTAGTTCAATAACATTTTTGAACTTCGTGTATGACAAATTTTGTATATTTTCTGGGATTTTGTTGTAAAAGCGTATACATCGCCCCAAGAATGAATTACTGACTCGGTGGAGTCGAGTAACTGGTACTACCAGCTTGTGTCTGCTCCTAGTATTTACAGAATGAATATCACTTATTTTCGCCTCTCCCTCATTAGACCTCTCCAACATTACGTTTCGGTGATTGCTGCCAGTTTTCACCCTTGCGATCACTGAGACATCACTGAACAATTGGCGTCTGGTCGTCATAGTGAAGTCAATCTCATTTTTTGTCGAACCATCGGGGCTCGACCAGGTCCACTTTCTGTGGGGCCGCTTTTGGAAGAAAGATTTCATCATAAAAAAACCCTCTTTCTCCATAAAGTCGGCCAGCTGCTGGCCCTTTCCCGCCCTCTTTCTCCTCTTCTTTGCCCTATCCCGAATTTCCCTACCTTCAGCTCACCGTTCTTTCTTGTGCCCAGTTTTGCGTTTAAGTCTCCCATTAACACCGTATAGTGAGATTTGGAGGAATGCATGGCTCTATAAATATCCTCATACATTTCCTCCACCTCCTCACCGGAATGTTCCGACGTTGGCGCGTAAACCTGAATGACCTTCAGCGAATACCGTTTGGTGATTCTGAGTATAAGGTACGCAACACTCGTCGATACACTCCCAATCATTAAAACGTTGTTAACGAAAGACCTGTGGACGATAAATCCATCACCTCCTTGGGACAGATGGTCGCCCTCCCGGTGATAGAACAAGTTGCCGGATTTGAGAATCACCGTGTCCACCCCCTCTCTTTGGACCTCGGATAATCCTATAGTATTTCAGCGCAACTTGTCTACCTCTTCTGCCAGCTCCAGGATCTTCTCGTCAGTCCTCAGGGTACATGCGTTATATTGAAATAATACTAGTTTTTACGGAATTTATCGCGTGTTTTTAACTTTTTAATTACCCGACGTTTCGAACGCTTTAGAGCACTCATAATCACGGGCAGGACCGAGATGTTCAACGTCCATATGTCATAGTTAACCGCGGTTACCATAGATTAAAATTTAACTTTTGTTCCGATCTATGCAGTATGAACTTATGGTATCTTGAAGTCTTGCAGTTGTATGCTTGGGTTGGGATTTAATTTTATTTATTATAGGATCCCAAGCAGATGGTAGCACCCAGCCATCTTCTCTATTGAAATTAGGATGTTTTTTGATTTCAATAGCCTCGCGAATCATCCTTGGAAGGAATCGGTGTTCTTTAGCTAGGATCTGCGGTCTATCAAATCTGATGTAGTGACGGGGGCGATCCTGTACGTGTTCACAGACTGCAGACTTCCCGGAGCGTCGATTCTTCACATCAGCCATATGTTGTTTAACGCGGGTTTTTATTAATCTTTTAGTTTGTCCTATGTAGGAGAGACCACATTCACAATCAAGCTTGTACACTCCTGCATCTTGCAGAGGGACATTACACTTGACCGATGGTAAAAACTGACCAATCTTCTTCAGCGGCTTGAAGTATGTTTTGATGGAAGCGCGCTTCAAGATGTAGCCAATCTTGTCAGTGACTCTAACATATGGCAGTACAGCAGGTACACGCTCGACTGTGGCCGGCTTCACTCGTTCACTGTGACGTAGGCGCGGGTCTCGAAGCTTGTTGTCATGCAAAACTTGCTTGACATGGTGGAGCTCTGCAGCCAGGTGTTTACTGTCACAGATCCCTCGTGCTCTCTGAAACAAAGATTTACCCACGGTAGCTAACTGTGAAGGATGGTGGTGAGAATCACCGTTTAAATATCAATCTGTATGGGTCTTTTTTCTATATACAGTATGGCTCAAGGTGTTATCAGGATTCCGAATTACTAACACATCTAGAAAAGCTACGGAAATGTTTGCCTCTAACTCCATTGTGAACTGAATTTTAGAATTTATAGATTTAAGATGATCTAAAAATGCAGTTACTTTATCTAAAGGTAGAATTGTGAAAGTGTCGTCTACGTACCGCTTGTAGAACCTTGGATTTATGGGAGAACTAAGCAAGGCTTTCTCCTCAAAGTCATCCATGAATATGTCGGCGACAATGGGAGATACAGGTGAGCCCATCGCCACACCATCTACTTGCTTGTAGAACTCCTCCTTCCACAATAGGTAGCCAGATGTAAGGCAGTGTCTGAGTAATACTGCATATTCTACGGGCATATTGTTTTCTTCCAGCCTTCTAGTTACAATTGAGATGCAGTCTTCAACTGGTAAGCATGTAAACAATGACTGCACATCAAAACTGACCATAGTTTCATTGTCTGCCAGATGTAGGTCTTTAATCTCGCTGACAAAATGTTAGCTACCGTGGGTAAATCTTTGTTTCAGAGAGCACGAGGGATCTGTGACAGTAAACACCTGGCTGCAGAGCTCCACCATGTCAAGCAAGTTTTGCATGATAACAAGCTTCGAGTCCCGCGCCTACGTCACAGTGAACGAGTGAAGCCGGCCACAGTCGAGCGTGTACCTGCTGTACTGCCATATGTTAGAGGAGTCACTGACAAGATTGGCTACATCTTGAAGCGCGCTTCCATCAAAACATACTTCAAGCCGCTGAAGAAGATTGGTCAGTTTTTACCATCTGTCAAGTGTAATGTCCCTCTGCAAGATGCGGGAGTGTACAAGCTTGATTGTGAATGTGGTCTCTCCTACATAGGACAAACTAAAAGATCAATAAAAACCCGCGTTAAAGAACATATAGCTGATGTGAAGAATCGACGCTCCGGGAAGTCTGCAGTCTGTGAACACGTACAGGATCGCCCCCGTCACTACATCAGATTTGATAGACCGCAGATCCTCGCTAAAGTACACCGATTCCTTCCAAGGATGATTCGCAAGGCTATTGAAATCAAAAAAACATCGTAATTTCAGTAGAGAAGATGGCTGGGTGCTACCATCTGCTTGGGATCCTATAATAAATAAAATTAAATCCCAACCCAAGCATACAACTGCAAGACTTCAAGATACCATAAGTTCATACTGCATAGATCGGAACAAAAGTTAAATTTTAATCTATGGTAACCGCGGTTAACTACGACATATGGACGTTGAACATCTCGGTCCTGCCCGTGACCATGAGTGCTGTAAAGTGTTCGAAACGTCGGGTAATTTATATTATTAAATTAAATTATATTATTAATTTATATTATTTTCGACTAAGGTCGTGAATTTTTATCTACAAAAAAGGAATAAAATGGTGCATAAAAAAATTATGAAACGGAAGCCCAAGGGACAGTTTATGTGAATCGATGTATAAATCACACATTCTCGTAAATTCTTTTCAAAGTAACGCTATCTTTTCCAATAACGGGAGTTAGACGATGAAATAGTTTGTGTACTAATATTACAGAAGAAAATTACATCGTTAGGAGATTATAATATTACAGAATGGAATATGTGAGTTGAAAAAAAAAAAACTTCTTAAATTGTTAAAATCATAATATAAGTCGATTGCGTGCTAATCGTCATAACGAATGTACTAGTATATAATTTAACTGGACAGAAATGTTGGCTATATACAATTATTTTAAACTAATGATCATTGGTATGTAAAAATACAAATTATTTCATAAATATTACACGTAAAGTAAAAAAAGTAATGCCTACTTATGCTCCACAGCTGGGCACAGGCCGCCTCTTATTTCTGAAAGGATTTTAGTGCAAAGAAATGTCCGCGCGCTGCCCCAATGCGTGTTGGTGAACTTCAGATGAGTTCGAAATATATTTTTCTTATACTTACTCGTATTAAGTATTTATTTTTAATGAAAATTTATTTTATCTGCATCGCAAATAATAAGCGAAATACGATTTTGGTGTATTTTATATAGAATAAAAATAAATAAAAAGTGGATGCTAAGTATCAAAGTACGTTGTCACCTCTTAGGACATATATGGAATGCCTCGTTTCCACTAAAAAAGGGTCTTCGGTTCTCTATTCTGACCATACGAAGTATACCAGCACTGAACTGCTATTTCACTTAAAACATTGCATTATTTTGAAGCCAATTTATACTTTTTATTGAAAGATTTTTTGAGTTCTTTTTCACGACAGTAGTCGAATGGCGGATTCAATCGCAAAACCTTTAGAGTTTGCGGTGCACGTCTTTTATTAAGGTACTGTCTCTTAAGCCTTTATTTATTTATGGTATACTTGTATGATGTGCAATCATATTTTCACTCGGCAAAGCTGCTTTTAAAATACATTTTGCTACAAAATATCATTTGAATTTCACTAACGAACTGATATTATTCATACCAGTGCTTGATTCAACCAATAAAGTTTTATTCTGGTGGAGTATTGACTCATCCTTTTATCCCAGTGGTAAGTTTTATTCATCTGGAGTAAGCACTCGAATATGTAAATAAAGTCAAGGGTCCGCCTAAATTAAATTAAGTAGGAAGTGAACGAGGTTTTTATCTAAAGGACGAAGCATTTATTGTGTTGGCATGAAATTGATTAATTTAACTTTTAATAAAAATATTAATTTATATACATAATATTCAAATAAGTTTATAAAATATTTATTACCATTATAACGAAACTAAAACTACAACTTAAGGGCCTACCTAAAATGGCTTTGCAAGATTCTCCGCTATGCCGAAAATATTGCGAATCTTTAATTTTGAGAATCAGAATAATATGTATGTAATTATAGGAAACGTTCCTAAGTCACGCTGATGGCTCAGCGCTGACATTCGTCGGCACCGAGCCGCGCGCGGCTGTACGCATCTACCGTCGGCGCCGCTGAGCGCTGAGCGCTGACGGCGGCTGTAGACGCTACACAAAGCAGTAAGCGTTGCATTGTCACGCCGAAATCACGTTCCGATGAGTACCTACTGCCATGTCGCAAATTCGAAATATAGACACTGGCCGTGTATTCAATTATGTAAGATTAAAAAGATGTTTATGGGATGCTTTGGGCCACAACAGTGGTTGCATTATTTGGAGATGTACCACAAAATGAAAAACACATTTTGGGTAAGTCTGATTTTATTAAAAAACTCAAAAGTGTAGACTATTATAGCAGTAAGTATTGAAAATTTTGGATGGAGTGATTTATCTGGTATATTGCGATATATCTATGTATATACATAAGTAGGTATCTAAAATATATCTGTCTTGCCAGGGAACATTGCGTATTGGCGTCAGAAAGTATTCAGCAAAATGTTCTCGCAACGCGTTCTCTAATCTGTTATTACGAATATTATGTTACACATCAACCATGCCTTTCAGTGTAAGTAAATATATTTTCAACTTTGTAGCCGTCTCGCACCCTTATTAAATTATGCAAAATGCAACATGCCTTTACAATATTTTTTGCAACTGGCAAACTGGCACTCATGGGGGTATGAAATATTATAAATTTATTTGACATAATGCCAAATGTGGATTCAATGTATCTTCTTGCACGACTTAACTTACTTTTACGAGTTACGTTACTACGGGAGTATGGCTTCATTACGTACTTAGATATGCCAAAAGCACCATTGCAAAAAATCGCATGTTGAACAGATACATCTGTGCTGGGTAGAGATTAGAGTCCAGGCATATTAAATGTGTTGTTTTCTAAGCTTCGGAACAGTGCACTGTCTTTAAAAATAGAGGAGTCCGAATCTTTTCCATAAGCTCCAATGTTTACGTAAGTTTAACAATAATTTGTATCGCACATTACTAGGTGAACTATGGAAAAAAGTGCTTATAATTGTAAAACATGGATCCCCCTACTACAGTATCAATAACTCTTATATTTTTACCATCAATCACCCCAATACAATTGGGAGAGTTAGCATTTTGAAGAAATCCTGCATTCGTTTCTTGCCATATTTCAGTGCTACTTGTTCGCAAACATTAATCGAGTAGTTCTTTCCAAATGGCTGAACAAACCTCATTCACAATTAGACTGATGGTGAATGTTCCTATCCTGAATGAATATTGTAGATCTTTATAGGACTGTATAATAAAATATTGTTATTGTTTTAGACAAACTTATGAAAACGAAGACACGTATGAAAAATACGTCTTCTGGAAGTGGCGCTAAAATCTCGAAATATATGTTTTTCGAAGAAATAAGGTTTTTGGATGGAGTAAATGACGAAAACGTAGTTGACGAGTTATTGCAGGAACTGGGTGATGCTGATTTTGTTACGCAGGAATGCGGAGAGTAAATTAATGCTACTGAAGAAACCGCTCTTACAGACAGAAGAACTGTCATGCAGCATGTCAATGATAATACTACAGTAACGCAGAGGTCATGGTCACAAAAGCGGAAAAATACACCGCGCCAATCTTCCCAACAAAGAGCTGTGGTAGCTCAGATGGTTAACGCCCGCTGTAAATATAATAGAACGCGAGTAACCCGGGTTCTATCCCCGCCGGCACCAATGAAATTGTTAATTGCACTTTTAAATGATGATTTACCACGTGCTCGGCGGTGGAGGAAAACATAATGAGGAAACCTGCATGTCTGAGTAATAAGGAAAAAACATATTTCGAAGATATGTGAAGTTAGTCAACACGCATTGGGGCAGCACGGCGGACATTTCCTTGCCCCAAAATCCTCACAGAAAGGAGGGGAGGCATGTGCCCAGCAGTGGGACGTTTATAGGTTATAGGCTGTAACTTTATTTTAATTTTTAATCTTCCCAACAAACTTCACAATTTTAAAAAGAACTGTTGGTTTTGTTAAGCAAACAGACCCCTGACCACAGTAGTTATGACCTGGCTTTCTTTTCTTCTTTGGGTCCAATTTTGAATAGTTTTGATCTTTATCACAAGTTGGAGTTTCATACAAGAGTCTTAAATGTAGCTAAGGATATAAAAATATGTACCAAACACGTAGCGGTAAATTAACGTCAATGGGAAATGTCAGACAAATACGAGTACATGGCAGACACCAAATAACTACCATACCGAAACGGCAGGGTATCAAACACAAATAGCAGGTTATCAGACACAAACAGGATATCAGACAGCCAATAATTATGTGTGTGGTGATAACGAAAATCAATAAATAAATATGATTATTTTTTAAATTTTAGTTAATTTAATATGTACAATTATGACTAATAAAAAATATGATTACATACTTTCATTATTTTGCTTATTTATTTACCAAACTTACACACCTTTTATAAGTAAATATTCCAGTTTCAAAATATGAATACAGCGTATTACTTATAAATAGAAAAATATTTTATTTATTTTCGTCATAAAAGAGAAGAAAAGTAGAATTAATATTTCTTAAATTCTAATCTTATCTAACTTGTTTTGTTTGAGGTTTACAAACGTTTGTAACAGCCAAACGTTCAATCGGCGATATGGGTGCACGCCCTAATCTGTTACGGGATAGCTTATCCTGTAACTTCACTAGAAGCTCGTCAAAATTTTTTGATGACATGCGAAAGTAGTTAAAGAATTTGTATTCATTGGAGCTCAACTCTCCATATAATGAGATAAATGTTACACTAAGTAATCTCTAAGTAAGAAAGGAATGAACATATTGCCTTCTTTTAGGTTGTCTTTTTTTTCATAAATAATACGCAGCAATAATTTTCACAACCGACATCGTGACTGTACCTAGCAGTAATGAACGTGAGACTAAAACGACTCGAGCTGACAGGTCAGCGGTGACAAGCTACGCGCTGACAATCAGCGCCGACGATCGGCGTGAGAGTAAAGCCAGCCTCAAATGGAAAAGCTTACGCTTCACTTTTCGCTTACGATCAGAATACACATTACGTAACAATACGACGTAAAATTAAAATTGGAAATAACTACAATAAAAATAAGAAGCGACTGGGTTGGCGTAAATAAACAGGCATAAATATGATAAACCTAATGAAATAAGTATGTAACGAACGTATAAAACTTACAGTATCAATGATTACAAAAATTTCGTTAGATAGCGTAAGACGCGCGGGGAAGTTGGGGCGAAATTAGAATTTGAGCTGAGGTATTATAAGCCCTTTAATTATCATAGAGTTTTATTCCCGCGTTATTCAAAGCCAAGAACGCTGGCTGTGTTTCCTCGCTGAATGACTATACTTAACTTTTAAGGGAGAAAATAGTCAGCCCTCTAAACCCAGCACGACAACCAGTTTCTTTATGTACTTAATTGCATGCAAACCCCACGAAACGATAGAAATTAATAAGAAAATCCGCTATAAAAAATTGCATCCACATAATCCCTCTAACGTTAGGCCTTTACTCGTAATTCTTCGACACATTATGTTTTAGTATCAATTTACTATTAACCGACTTATTATTAAAAGTTTAATTGTTTTTCTTTAAAGTAGTCTGAATAAGTAACTCCTAGAATGTCGTTTAAATAGGCACATCAGAATTAAAAATGAAATGGCATGTTTATTTAAATTAACATTTAATCATCCCTAATGTCTAAACTATTTTTCTAAAAACAATTATTTAAATAGCTACAGTCGTTTCTCAGAAATCTATCTAATCTAATCTAATAAAATCAAACAATGATATTAAGAATGCCACAAAAAAGTTTTCAAAGTTCTTCTCCGAGAACATTACCTGAGTGCAACTACTAATTGACGCTACTTTTCTTTAATTCTTGTCTTTTTTCTTCTTCTTCAAATATTTATATGCATCATTCATATCATTCATAAGGACATTTATTTACGAAGTTTATAAGCAAATATATAATATTATATATATGTATGTACGTATATTTACGCTATATGTGTGTATATTTAAATGTATTGTGTATGTATTACTTTTTATATATGCATATTTTAATATATGTGCACTTTATTTATGTATAATGTTCGCACCAGCCTACAACTGTCCTTGGCACCCAGGGTTGACTGGCAGAGAATGCCACATGGCATTAAGTCTGCACTATGTACCCTTTAGCTTAAGGTGTTATATGTAAGTTTTAAATAAAAAAAATCAAATACATATGTTATGATTATTCATTCATTTATTTCGACCAAGAAGGTTCATAGCTTAACATTTATTCAATCAAACTGTATGCATTAAAGATTTAAATAACTATTCCAAGTAATTTATGAAATGCATAAGTATTCGTAATAATAATAAAAATAAAATAATAATTAATATAATAAAAAATCATAAAATAATTAATAACAATGACACGAAATTTAAATAATATAAAATTTCATATAATATATAAAACATTCTCGTTTTATGAATTTGGTTGGATGAAATAGAACTAAAATAATTTATAAGAAAGTCTAATTACGTTTTAATTTAAATTTTGAATAAAAAGTGGATTTTATCTTTCGCTTCCGGTATAAGCTTTATAAAAAATCTATTAAACATTATTAAAAAGATATACTCGTGACTTTTGCTTCATAATAATGTATGAAGCAAATACCACGGTACGAAATTAGTTGATAGATTTTACTTCCCCCTTTCTACATTTTTTCCCACTCTGAATATTAGGTATGTGCCAAGAGTCTAAAACAATGTGTGTTTTTCTTATTAAGTTACTAAGCTATGCATAATAATCTTAAATACCGGAGGAAAGTCTTTCAGGCTCTTCGAGACACAAAGCCTCAAGATATGGAGGCACCCCTATTTATTTATTTATTTAACAAGTACACTTACAGTACACATATATGACAATCACGAAAACATACACATTTCTATAATTTCTAATACGTATATCCATAAAAAGTGTACATAACATTCACAAATTGAGTCGTGCAATTTTGGCTTAATTTGGAGTATAAATATCATCCGATTAATACAATGCAAATTAGATTTATTCAAATAAATTATGTACCTAAAAAAGATCCCGATACTAAGGTTCAAGGGAATCTTTAGTAATCGTACTTATTAGGAAATCTTTTCTAGTGAGTCTCATCTCTTTTTTTCTTAGGGAGAAATCATGAGTTTTAAACCTCACGATTTCTCCCTATTGTACAGCAAATGCAGCATAGTATATTTGTTACTCTGGCAGAAAGCTTTCTAGAAATTTATTGAAAATGAAAAATCAACTGAGTATTTATTATTTGTTGGTAGACGAAAGTTTTCTTTAACATTTCTTTATTCAACTCCTTTGACATCAAAGGATCTTTGAAAAAAACTTGTAATGTAATAAAGAAAAAAGTTATTATAATTGAAATGTTTCTAAAAGCAATTTGTTAAATTCTTTCATATTGATGAATTTCGATCTATTTTGATAAACTAATTTATAATGTCATAAAGTGGACAGTATGATATAGTCTTGCTAAGATAACCTTACTTTTATATAGAATAAGGGTGACAAACGAGAACACAAGTCCAACTGATGATAAGTGAATGCTGTGGTCCATAGACATCTACGTTTTTTCTAGAGTAAGAATCAAAATGCCGACGCGTTGTCACCGTTGATGACTAAGACGGAATTTCTCGTATCCAGTAAAGGTATTATAAATCGATGTAAAAAAGAGCAATTAAATTTATGATAATAGATACTTTGTCTAATTTACTACATGGAGCAACACGGTCCACCGACGAACCGGAGGGTAGCCATACATATGAGTCGCGTTAAAACAAATCCTCGATAAAAAACCAAAATGGAGATTCGATATCACCCCTGAGACCTCAGATAGAATGCTTTGTTTCGAGTAAAATTGGACTACAGTTCTATACCTTCACCATACAAAACATCGACATTCTCACCGAAGCAGTATTAGAAGCTACTTTACGCTGATATTCTGCGAGAGTTTTGTTCTGTAGTGGTTGTCGTTATCGCGTTAATGAATTGGGATCTGAATGGATGCTGAGTTTCATAGCAGTTTTTTAAATCATAGCTTTAGGAATGTGCAACTTTCTTTATTTGCTTTAAAGAAGATATGCTAAATTCTTCGATATTGCATTTTTAGCTTGGTAAGTTTTAATGGCTTAATTTTGCATGGATCTAATTACAACACTCCGGTTTTCTGTGAAATCATAGACCTTCTCTGGTCGAGAATTTCGGCGGAAGTATACACTTAGACAACACTTTTGTAATTTTAACTTAACAAACTTTTAGTTCGTCACTAGGAATGGGGGGTATACTACTCAGCCAAGTACACAGCTCGCAAATGAGATTTAGCGTTGAAATAAGTAAGGAATGAAATATGTAACTAAACCTTTGTGATTACATTCAATTTCAAATAATAATATTGATGTATCGATTTCATAGCTTATAAAATAGCATAACTGAACATATTTCTCTCCTGTAGATTGTCTTATCGCCTATGCCTGGCGGGCGATCCATAGTTGTCATGCCTGGCGGGCAGGTTGACAACCGAAGTTTTCTACAATTATGAGCTGTTGCCAGGAAGAAGCTACTGCCCATGCTCTTTCAGTTTCGCTCTATCGCCTGAAATCGACGGCACGCTATGGGTCAATGTATATTGTTACATCACCACTAAACAGCGAACACTGATCATAAGGTCCCGGGTTCGAATCCCAGGTAGGCCAAAATAACCAGTTATTGAGTTTTTCCATTAAGAAATTCTCAGAAGCTGTCCGGAGTCAGGAAGTTGGCGATGCGTCATCCCCATGCCTTGGAATGCACGTAAACCGTTGTTCCTTCGCTTAATCTCTCTCCGGTCGTATCGGTTCACCGTCGAATAGGGAAGCACCTGTACTTGCGCAAAAACTATTCTCCATTGAAGCTGGCTGCCGTGACTGAAATTTGGTCAAGAGGACATTATTATTATTATAATAAATTACAAATAAATAATTTTATCTTTCATTTGCGTACATCTAAGGAATGGAATAATTTTCCCGTGTCTTCCGTCATACAATTTATAAAAAAACGTTGCTGAACATAGACCTACCCATAGATTGCCTCATAGGGGGATATTTGCCACAGATGTCACGTTTGCCAGCGGGTTGGCCTCCATATGGCGTGATCAGGGAAAGGAATATGATTGTAAATATTGTAATGTTCTAATGATTTCTTAAATTTACGTGAACACTACACATTGAATAAAACTATTATTTACGGATTTTATCGCGTTTAATTACTTTAATTTATTTTTATTATTATCCCGACGTTTCGGGTGCTTTACAGCACCCATGGTCCCCCCCCGTGACCCGTGGATAATAATAAAAAAATAAATGAAAGTAATTAAACGCGATAAAATCCGTAAATAATAGTTTTATTCAATTGTAATGTTCTGTGTCTGTTTCAAATCATAAATATTTTTTCTCCCTCACTAACTCTCTAAGGAACAACTGTCTTATAAAAATATTGCAAATATCTGATTATCTATTACAAAAACAAAGATAAACAGTGAGCTCGAATATAATTAATGGGACTTATGGTTAAAAATAATGACATTTTATTGTTTGGATTGGAAACACGGGCAGATTTCCAACTTTGATACGCAAATCGCTTATTCATTCACAAATTCTATTGGGATTATAGCGTGATTTATTACTAAGATATATTTTAAAAGGGACTTAGTTATAATAAACATTATATATAAACAAAGAGAGAATGAGGCATAATTTTCAATATTCAATAAATGATAAAACCATGCTACAACTTTATTGCGGATGTAGGTAGGTCGGCTTGACGAGGGGAGTCCACGTTCTCACAGAATACCAGCGTGAAATAGCAGCTTAACGCTGTTGCATTTCGTATGTTGAGTGTATTCCATCTTAGTCCTCAGGGGTGACATCGTATCTTTATTTTGGATCACTTAAATATGTCTACATAAAATTACGTTAGATTCAATTTTTTTCTGAATATAACAAACATTTTAAAACAATTCACGTGAAAGCTCATTACCGTGACATATTGACAATTCTTAATAGCAAATACATCCACGCTTTCCTTGTTTTGGAGTCATGGATAAATCTATGTCTTCCATCAACATCCTACTAGCTTCCGGGCTTTCATTTGATTCGAAACGATCGTACTAATCGGGGCGATGGCGGTGTTGCCATTTATCTACGCCCTCACACACCATATTCAGTAATTCAAGTTTCAACTGGTTCTCAGAATGGAGCCGAAGCTGAATTTTTCTTTATCAAAGTATTTTTCGGTCTCTCTGTCAGAAAATTACTCATCTGAGTCTTTTACAGCCCATCTCTCACTATCGACTACTCTTGGAAACACCTTGGAAAATATCCGTGATAAACTAACACCTATCTATACTCTTCAATCATGAGTGATTTTTATACTTGTATCTTAAAAAAACAAAGCCAGATCATTAAAACTAAAATCCATTATTGAAACAGCAAATTTAAAACTTCTTCCTATTTCTGCCACTCACTTTTTCCCGATTTAATAATATCTTGATAGGCGCCCTGCGCTCTTTCAACATATCTCCAAATGTATCTGACTGGTTTAGAAGTTACTTGTTTGGTCGCCAACAGCGCATTCAGATGCAAGATATTTTTCCAACCTGAATTACTGCAGCGGCTGGTGTACCACAAGGTGGCGTGTTGTCTGCTCTCCTATTTGCAATTTTCATTAACTCTATAAGTTCAAATTTGTCCTCTTCCTACCACTCGTATGCCAATGATTTGCAAATCTATATTCAGTCCTCTCCTGAAGGTTTGTCTAATCTGACTTGTATTTCGAATTGTAGTAAATGTAATGGTTTCGCGATTAATCCTAAGAAAACTCAGGCTATTGTCATCGGTAGTACCAGATTAATTGGAAAAATTAACTGGTCTTCCCTACCTCCTATTATGCTGAACTACACTTCTGAATATCTTAGACCTCACAGTTAGTAAAACATGTTTGCTGCGTTAAGCACTTTATGTAGATTACGTAATTTTTTTCCCATAGTAACTAAAGTTACACTCGCTAAATCTCTTCTTCTGCCTATCCTTGACTATGCTGATATTTTCTATATTGATAAAACCGAGGAGCAGCTTGATAAGCTTAAGAGCATTCAAATTTATATATAAAAATTATATTTGTTTTTATTTGGGCTCACAAATATGATCACATCTCTGAATTTCGCAAACAGCTCAAATGACGCCCTTTGCTTTCGCAGGAATACTAACATTTTCTCCACTTTATATGACGTGCTGACTACTCATTCCAATCCTCATTATTTAAAAGACCGTTTCCAGTATATTTCCCTTATCCGTAACCGTTTCGATCGATCCTCTGTCTATCTTTCTCTCTCAACTTCTTTGTACTTTTTCTCCTTTTTTAAGAAATGCTAACCATTTTGTTACCATCCGTTTTAGGATACGAACCCAGGAACCCTATTTCCCCACCATAAGGCGTGCTCGTTTGCTCCTATGAAGAAATAAGCAGAACATATGAAGAAAAAGGAAGTCTGCAGTCTGTGAACATGTACAGGATCGCCTCCGCCGAAACCGAACCGAATTCGAACACCGCTAGATAGCGGAATAAATCAACGATGATTCGCGAGGTTGTTTAAATCAAGACACATCCTAATGTCAATTAAGATTATGTCTTGGTGCTACCATCTTCACACAAATCATGATTCCATAATAATTAATTTAATTTAATTCCAACCTTAGCATACAACTACAAACTTCAAGATATTATAAGCTCATTGTGCGTATTGAATTAGAAATTAATAATTTTTAACTGAAGGTACCGTAGATAATTATGATATTGGGACGTTTATTTTTATAGAATAAGGATGACAAACGAGCACACAGTTCACCTAAAGTGGATGTTGTGGCCCATAAATATCTACATTTATCTTAGATTAAAAATCAAAATGCAGATACGTTGTCATCCCTGAGGACAAAGATGGAATGCCTCGTTTCTAGTAAAAAGGGTCTCCGATTCTGTTCACTCAATATACAAAATATAGAGAAGAAATACAGAGAAATATAGCAGCATTTAGCTTCTCTTTTACGCTGGTGTTCTGTGAGACCACGTTGGACTTACCCGAATGGAGTCGACCCATTCATACTACAATCATAACAAAGTTGCAGCGTGGCTTTACCACGTATAATTGAACGCCACAGTTTCCCCGAAATTATGAGTGTTTAATTTACCACGTGCTTGGCAATAAGGAAAAAAGTATTTCGAAGACATTTGAAGTTCATAACATCCATTAGGGCAGCACTGCGGACATTTTCATGTCCCTAATCCCACTCAGAAGTGAGAGGACCCAACATTGGGACGTATATAGGCATGTAAATTTAATATAATAAATATAATATTCACCACGACAGACTGTGTAAAAGAAATCACTATTCACATCATACCCAGGGTGTCGCAAGAAGCGACAAAAATAATTGAAACGGAAGATGGCAGCAGCATGTTTCAGAAAAAACTAAAAGTAATAAAAAACTGGGGTTGTCAACCTGACGATTTATTGGGTAAGCCCATGCTTAGCATTTCATATGCTGTAGTGATGATTATGATGATGACGATGATGATATTTGATGAACACTTATAATCTGATGTAGTGACTATGACATCTGGACGTTAAACATCTCAGTCCTTCCCGTGACCATAGGTGCTATAAAGCTCTCGAAACGTCGGGTATTTAAAAAACATACGCGATAAATTCCGTAAAAACTATTATTATTTCAATG